>JANHFX010020721.1:15035-76886 GCA_027560015.1 Chloroceryle amazona | reverse complement strand
CCCTTCCCTTGTGGTAACTTGTGCAGAGGCTGCGTCTAGTTAAACAAGTGTGGTAGGAGCTGTGCAACTTCTGCATGCCCCTCCTATGACCTTCACGTCCCTTCAAATCTGGTTATGATTTTTCTGAAAATCGTTACCCGTAGCCTCACCGCTGCCAGTTAATTTCCTGATATCCCCTCGCATCTGATATTGGTGCCAGTGCACAGATCTGCACTGATTTGAGCGCGGGGAGGATAAAAGGAGTGGTGCATTTCCTTGTGCTGAGAAGCACTGACTTCTGGTCCAGCGAAAGAGACTGTGAAGGAGTAGGAATAAATCTGAACAGAGACATTCTTAAACCAAGATGGGAGGATAGAGTTGTGTATTGTGTGAAACCACTTTTAGTAATCTTGTCCAAGTGTGTCCTCAGTCAGCTGGAAGTAATTTATTCATTGTAATGGGCCTGATCCTGTGAAGCTGTCAATGTTACCAGCAAAGGTGACTGGCTCCGCTGCTCTGTGCGGTAGTGAGAGAGGGTCTGTCTACAGGAAAGAGAAATACAAGCTTAGGACACTGGAAGTATGAGACTCTGGAGATTGACGATAGAAAACTATAATGTGTTTGGGGAGAGGAAAGTAAGCAGGAAACAGGAACCTAAATTAGGCTACAGCTCCCTGGGCAAAACACTCAGGTTATAAATATTCTGGCGGCATTCAGTGCAGGGCTGGCTGTGCCGATTGCTCTTCGCTGTCCTTGACGATACCGGTGTGTTATTGTGGCAGTATTCTGCCACCCGGAGTATCTCAGAGGTGCGGGAGGGGCCGTGTGTGGGTTTGGCTGCAAAACCTCTGAATATGCCAGTGAGTGAGGAGGCAGTGTCCTTGCTTGCCACTGCAGCCTGCAGTGCTGCAGGAAAGGAGCTGTGGGTTGGGCAGCGACTGTTAAATTGCTCGGTGCCAGGGATGCTGGTTTTAAAGAAAGCCTTCTCAAAGGAGCCAAACTTTTACCTGAGATCACTGACTCATCTTGAGATTTGTGATCAAGCTGGCATGAGGGCTTGAAAAGAGTCATCACCACTTTTCCCCAGCCCCAAAGCTGGCAGGCAAGGGAAAGTGAGGCATGAAGAGGAAAATGTGGGGTACTGGAGGCCCAGCCAGGTGGAAAAGATGGGAGAAAAGCAACAAAATACTTCTTATTGTCAGGCTTAAAGCACAGCAGATTTCAGCCATCAAATTCCCACAGCAATTGCTTTCCAGGTGTAAAATTGTTATTGCTCTGACGAGTCGGTGCCTGTGGTGAGCTCCACCTTTCCTTCCCTCTTTGTCATGGCTCGCTCTTTTGGAGGACTGAGGCAAAAGTGGAAGTCACCAGCTCCTGTGATTTGTGATAAATGAGACCAGGCACTGGTCAATGTTTTCTAGGCTGCAATTTATGGGGTCACTGGAAATTGCGCGTTGCTGAACGCAGTCAATCCACTTAACAGCACAGCAGTGCTTCTGAAGTACCCCAGCTGGCTGCTCCTTGTCTGCTGTGGTGTGCAGAAATGAAAAATGCAATCCAGCCTCTGGTTCAAATGAAAATTCTCTCTAATCTGGAATAGCTCTGCCCTGTGAGGTGCCTCAAATATGATAGCAGGGCTGCTCTGCTAAGGAGTATACTTTCTGATTTGTGATGAAAAGAGCTTTTTTTTTTTTCTGTCATACGAAAAGTTTAGTGCAGAAAGTTAACTAAGGTCATGTTTTTAGAAGCTGAAAATATAAGGAACTCAAAAGGCAACAGTGATTTTTTTTTTTTATTAATTTTTTTTCCCCTCTTCTTTTAAAGCCCCTGGGAATTAATTTCCCGCTGTCATTGTTGTAACCGCAGACCTACATAATTCATTTGCATTTGTGTCAGTCCCACGTATGCTTCTATAAGTATTGCACACAGTTCAAACTAAAAGGACAGTTAACCTAAAGGTCGTACTGAGCAAATCAGTCTGCAAACCATGCATACAGGCAGGAATATAGCCCTTTGCAGCCAGAGGAAAACAACTGATGGCACAGTGAAGCTCTTACATTGTGTTTGTTGGATTATTTATCCTAAGAAGCCACTTTGATTATTTTTTTTTTGTTTGTTTCCATACATGATGTATTACAAGACCAGTGCTGCTGTCCCCCCATGGTGTTTAAGTTTTGCCTCTTTCTCTAGCTGATACATTGGGCTGATATGTTTGCCCTGAAGGAAGGATACCTGGAGCTTGGACATGCAGTTGCATGCTCCAGCCCTGAAATTTAAGAGCACTTGCTCTGAGCTTAAATGTGTAGGGTAATGGTTACCAGAGATGGAACACAGCTAGTCAGGCAAGTCTGATATTTCTTAGGTAACAGTCTCCTCTGGATGGGAAGCATTTTGCAGACTTAGATTATGACAATTGCTGTATCAGTGATTGTCATCTACCATGAACAGAACATGCATAGTGGATGTGAGTTTGGTCACTTTAGAGCAGTAAAAAGGAAAATGAGCTTTGAACTCAAGAATCATGCAATCTTGTTTGCCAAGAGGATGATGTGAAAAAAATTAACTGCATCTACCTTAAGCATTTGGGGTTTGCTTGGGGATTTTAGCTTCAGTCAGTGAACCTGATGAAGGAATCGAGTAGCGCATTCTCCCACTACCCGATCTGCATTCCATTTAATGGGTTATCTTGCATTTCCATATTTATGTTTTGCTTTGTTAATGCTCTTGGACATAACAGTGACGTCAACCACCAAGGCTGTGTAATTTTGAGAAGATTCTCTAGGCCCCTCTGCTGCTTCTTGGTTATGATGGTGTCATTGTTGTGGCTAAATTCTATACTGAGCAGGTAGATTTAATGGCATTCAGAAGCTAGACTTTGCATGTTAAACTCCATGTTTAACAATCAATAGCATCTTGTCTAATCCCATTTCTTAGTCCATCAGAACTTCAAATCAGGCCACTGCTGTAAAGGAGACAGTGTTTTCTGGACATGTCTCTTTGCGAGATGGTATAGGAGTTACTGTGTGGTTATGGTTATTTTTAGGGTTAAGGTTCTGTCTGGGAGAACAATTAAGAGGCTAAAGCATAGTTGGAGCAGGGCTGTGAGGTAATTCCCAAGGGAAGTGTGGGGTGCAAGAAACATTCTGGATTGTGTGTTACAATTGTCCTGGTGAGGGTCGGGGAAGAAAAACCCAAATGGATACCTCACAATTGTCTCTGACTCCTTCCTAATCCCAGTTGCTTTTGGAGGCAGATGCATCCCTTTACCAGTGCACAATTTCCATCCCCAAGGAAACCATTAGCAATTTTACTTCAAGATATGTTTCAAAGTATACTCTTATTATTATCTTAGTTTGAAGGAAACGGGCCATTCCTGATTTTGAAATCACAAGCAAATGATTTCTCTCTTCATGACAATTCATTAGGCTTTATTTCATCAGCTACTTTGTGCACACTGTGATCTTTCCAAATAGCATACTGCTGTTGTGCTACAAGAAAAACAGACTCCATGGACATGAGGAAAACCACCCTAGACAGCAGTTTAGACAGTTCCATTCTGCAAAAACAAAAATTGCATACCAGGAGTTTAGGTAAATTGAAGCTGAAAGGAAAAAAAAAAATCACTTTGTAGGCCCAGGATAAATGAAAAGCCAGTCTGAATATCAAATTGACCCTGCTCCAAGGGAGAATAATTTGGCATGATGTATTTGCCATCTCTGAATGTGTTGCTTAAAGACAAATTAAGCAGTGTGCCTGGGGCAAAAAAGAACAGGAGATGAACATAAAGTCAGGACGAAATAAGGGATTTGATCCAGGTGTAACCCTGAGATCATTTTGGAGCCAATACACTTATAAGTGAAATCAGCCCTGTAGGCTGCAAGGTTTTTCTTGGTAGGAGTGTTTCTTTATGCAGAAATTATGCAGCTATTGACACCAATTTTAGCACGGCAGCTCAGGGACAGCATTAATGAGCACAGGACAAGTAGGAATGAGTGCATGAGAAATAAAGAAAATCTACCCAGTAGAGTGACTGGGGAAGTGGGTAATAAGAGGTGTATCATGGTCTCAGTGAAGTTACTGGAATGCCCCCAAAAAAGAGTGGTGGTTTGTTTTTTAGTCTTGTGTTTTTGGGGTTTTGTTTTGTTTTGTTTTTTTTCCCTTTTTAATACTGATTTTGTTAAAGTGCTTCTGTAGCCAAGCAGCCTTCCTGAAATGCTTTCAGTGACTGGATTCATCACTGAACCCACCACCCTGGGAGCCAGAACAGGAGTGGTTTCATTCACAAAGTGTTGCCACCAGGTCTCATTAGTGAAGTGTTCTCTTTTCTCCTAATTACCTTGAGCAGACAACGCCAGTGATGTTCAACTTCAGTTCATGGTCCCTTCAAGCTAAGTGCAACTCCATAAAAAGCCAGCCTGTTTTGTAAGATGTACAGGGTAACAAGGTGCAGACCTGCTGGGTGGGTGCAGGGGCTAAATGAGAGGTCAGGCTGTCGGGAACAGGAGCAGGAGACTGTTCCTGTTAGTTACCATTTCATTTTGGGGGAGTTTTGCCACCAAATTCCATTAAAATGAGAGATTCAGTCTTTAAAAGTACAATTCAGTGGCTTGTTTTGCTAAATAAGCTAGCAAAGATTGTATATTAGTCTCTGACAGGGTTACATTTTGGTGAAAACCACGTTGAATTATTTATTTTGCCATTAATGTCACACAAACCACAGTAAGGAGAATTATATGGACTACAAAAGTGAGCAGCATTAAGTCAGATTCAAACAAATGGAATTGTTATTCTTCAATACCAGTTGTGGGTTGCAGCTGCCTAATGCATCCAGGAGAGGATAAGAAGTGAATAGTAAATCAATGGAAAGTTGCACACCTGACTGACAGCCTTTAAATAATGTAACAGGTCCCTTGGCACATGGCAGGGTTATATAATACATTAGCATTTAAGACCAGTGGAAAGACATGCAGGGAATTGTTTCAGAAGTTTTGTCCTTGTAGATGCAAAGCTCAGAGAGCTGGAGAGCAGCATACCTGGAAAATGGGATGGAAAGCTCAAACCGTGTCTGGAGAATGAGAAAACAAGGAAATCTTAATTTGTCCAGACTAGATTTTGTTGATATTGGCCTTTATAAAGACCAAAAGGTTTATTGTGCTATGCAGTGCAGAGGACACAAGAGCATGGTGCTCTCTGTAATACTCAAGGCAAGGAGGTAAACCTAAGGCCAGTTTGGGAGTGAGGGCTCGGACCACTCTTGAGCCACAGAAGAGAACACCTCTGTAAGCCACACTGTAGGAGTTTTCAGAACTAGGATGCTCTGCCTACCTCTTGTCAGCTGTGGATGTACAATTCAGGGCATCCTGGATGTTTACAGTTGTGTTCCTTCTTCCGTAAAACAAACTTCTATGCAAATATAAACAGGAGATCATCAAGCAGCTGGATAAATGAAATTGGATGTTGTATCTAACAGGTATGGTTGCAGGTGCAGTCACGTTCTCCATCTGGTTCTGTGAGTCTGTGCACTACTGTGTAATCTCTTCAGATTTGTGTACATTCTGTGTGCTCTCTTTCTGAATTATGAAAGGCCTGAACTTTGCATTTTTAACCCCCAAATGGGTCCTAAGTGGACTGTTGATTTGTAGTCATTTGATATGCTCAGAAGAAAAGTTGCAAGGGAAAGAATATAAACGTCTGTGAGCAGACAGATGGACACAGTTTCTCACTGATCCCAGTGAGCAGGCTATTGAATTACGTCTGCTAGGTGATGATCAAAAATGTATGGAAATTCATTATCTGGTTTTAATCCTGGTGGTGATTGTAGAGGTTTGAGTATGAAGAATTACATCTCTTTCATTTACAGAGAAGCTGCTCTCAGAAAATGACACATGAAGATGTGGCAACCATGAAGCCTATTATTATGACTTCATATTAAATATGAATATATATAAAAGCCTGAATATATGTGTGTATACATTTTTTTTTTAAGTATGTGGCTGTCACTCTTTTCACTAGTCTGCTTCCCTAATTTTGTTGGGAACTGTGGAATGCACAAAGCTTCAGCAGCCATGACTGTCTGTCAGCATCCTCTGCTTACCCAAAAGCAGTCAAATTGAGGTGCATCAGCAGCAACCTCTGCCCTCCCTCTGGAAGTGTTTCCCCACCACATGTGGGAGAAACCAGGACTTGGCAGGAATGACATTTGATTTCTGATTCAGTATCAGACTTTCTGTGGGACATTAGGTATACAGCAATTTATGCAGCTACATAAGCTATTCAGTTTCCTGTTTTGTCATCTATGAAATTGGGAGAAGTAGGCTGAAAATTATGTAGTGATGAAAAATACTTTAGTGACTGTATGGTGCAGAGGCACAACTGTGATGAGGTAACAGCTGAAATTTCAGTTATCTTTTTTTCTACTTTAATGGTTAAAGTTTATGGCAACAGTATCAGAAATAGATTTTTCTTTTTTTTTAATCAGCTGAGGCATCATTTATCCTACAGTGAGAAGCAGCAGCCAGTAGGAAGAGAAAAATTAACTTTACATGAAACTTTAGTGAGGATGTGCCTGTCAGGTCATGAAGGTCAAGAAAGCCTATATTTTCTCAACAATAGAAAAAGTATTAAATTTAAATTGAGTGATAAAATTCTGCTTTGAGTAATTATTTAGTATTTATACAGCACTTTCTTTACCTGACTGATAGAAAACCTTGTTTGCCACAGCAACCCCAGGGGTCACACTGCTTCTCAGGTACAAAACACTTTCCAGAAGATGCACACCAGAACATAACTGGTGAACATAACCAGAACTCTGGAAATGGTTGATGTTTTAGAGCAAAAAGGATCTGACATAATATGCCAGAGAAAATATGTTACGAGCTCATTAAGATTCCTTTGTAATTGTCAGTAATGCTTTTGTTTCCCCTGTGCTTTTTGATTTCTTTTATCTATACATGCATATATAAACAAACAAAAAATCAATTAAGGATTTTCTTGAGAAATAAAACTATACAGGTGCAGTTGTTCAAGGATATTTTAACCTAGTGTTAGTCCTTTGGGGTTAACTAAGGGCAAAAATGTGGTGATTCCTTTAAATAAACTTTCAGATGAGAAAATAGGAGACAGGACAGTATGACCTTTTCATAAAGAAACAAATGAAAATAAAACCATCCCAACCAACCGAAAAAATCCACCTAAAAGAACAAAAGAGAAAAACCTAAACATGGATGCCTTTATGGAAGGCTTGGACTGAAAAACTCCCAAACAAATCACATTCCAGTAATTGGTGGCTTTCTGCACCACCAGTTCTGTTTCTTGAAGCAGTCAGTAAATTTATCTTTGCATATCTGTTTAGAGAAAACCTCCGGGTCCTGCCTGCCTTTACTAAAGCATGAGTAACAGCAACAGGGGATGGCAGTGCAATGGCATCTCCTTGGGCAGCATTGGCCACAGACCTTGCAGAAGGTCATCCGGGATGCTGTGCTGAAAAAAAAAATTAAAAGGAAAGTTCCATTATTTCTGCCCACAAAGATAAGTTGATGTAAATCAGTGTTCAGATAGAGTTAGCTTTCCAGTGTGAGCACGTTGCAGTTCACTTTGATGTACTGAAGCAAAGGTCAGAGTAAGATTAAAGTGGAAATGGAGATGTAGAAGCAGGTAAGCAATCCCTCCTTAGTGGAAAGCCTTTGTCCCTGTGCGGGGGATTGGCAGCGATACATTTCATTTTACTGCTCTTGGGAGTCGTAAGAGTGAAGGCAGGGCTCAGGTTAAGGTATCAGCCTGACCTTAATCTGGAATTCATGGAGACCAGTGATCTGGGTTAGGGCTTGCTCTTAGAAGTGTATATTGGCTTCAGCAGGACCTGTGCTGGTAGAGTAGTTCTACCTATATTTAATCTTATGAGTATTTGAGATTGCAGGAATGAGGTTCAGGAGAGTTTTAGAGTTTCTGTTATGTTGAAGGCTGGATAACACTTGTGCAGCATGTGTTTTAGTAAAGGGCAAGGCAGAGCAGCACATGAGGAAATGTTAGAATTTTTTTTTAAAAGGTATTAGAAATCAAAGGAACAAAACCCAGGCAGAGTATTTCATTTGCACAGTGAATCCTTCAGATCAATTTCTGAGTCAATTGAACAGCTTCATCTTGTAGTTGAAAATATTTTGAAATCCACTCTTATTCTCTCTGCTACTTTTAGGGACCCAACTGTGTAAGGACAGCCAGGTTTCATCTGCGTGATTTTGAGAGCCAAAGGGATAGTGTTCTCCATGGCTTAATGCTGGTAGGGCATCTACAGAAAATGTTCTTCATTTGTATCCCAAAACCAGCTTCCCCAAGTGGAATCTTCTGCTCTGGATTTGACACCTGTAAAAAAAAAAATAAAAATCCAAGTTGTATTCATTGATTTAGTAATTGTTTTCTCTGTGTAATGATGATTCCCTGGAAGAGGTGCAAAGTGTTCAGTCTTTCCTCCCTGTCCAATAGATTATATTTTAAAGGGAAATCATACAAAGTGAGAGATTCCCCACTTCCAGGAAAACCAAGATATTAAATGGATGTTGGCTCATGCTGGAGTTTCCTGCAGCATTTTGTAAAGCCTCCTTTCCTCAAGAGAGAGATCTTTACTGTTTGTTATTTTGCCCACTGATAACCCTCCCTCTCCTCCCCACCTTTAGCAATATCTACCCTGTGGAGATGGGAGAACCCTGTAACATTTTAAGATTTTCTGTTTGTGTGAGCTGTGGAAAACTCTGCTTGTCCACTGCCCAATTTCTCCATCGATGAGGGCAGGCTTGGTTAAGGTCAGCATCGGGTCCCCTTGGCTCAGCAGGGGTGGCAGCAGCCCCTGCTTCCCCAGGACAGAGGAGTCCCACTAAAGCTGCGGTGGGGGTTTGAAGATGCCCCATATTTGCATATGATGTGCTGTATATCACACCACACAACCTGGTGCTGTAGTTTTGCTTGTGTCCCTTGTCAGGGTAATGAGAAATGTAATCAAGGCATCTCCCTGAGGAAGAACTTGTAGCTAATATTAGACCTGCCCACATAAAAGCTGCCCTTCTGTGCTCCTGAAGCAACTCCAAGGCCATGCTGCAGGCCATCATCCCCTGGTGCTTTCCCTGTGACAGCAAAATGTAAAAAAGCTGAGCTGAGGTTGTGGCATCGTTTTTTAGTCCTCTGTTCTGTTGGAAGGTGCTGTGCTACTGCTCCAGGCTGCTGCCTGTGCCCAGCATTGCCTGCTTTCATATGGTCCCTCTGCATGCTGCTGTGCTGTTTGCTTGATGGGAAGAGCAGTAATTTGTGCCAAAAGTAGAGCTTTGTAGGAGCAGCAGCAGAAATTACTCTCCTTTCTGACTAGTCCTTCATAGAAAATCTTTCAACCTGACTTTCCAGGGGCTGAAGTCATTGCAGGTGTTAAGCAACGTGGTTTGGCTATTTGGATAAAATAGCCTAGTTTTGATAAGGTAAGGAATCGGAGGATAAAGGGATTTGAATTTATTTTTTTTTTTCCTCAGAATTAGGCATAGAATAACAATGTAAAAAGCTGGATCAAATACCTAAAGCTGGTATCTTCCCCTTGAGGTTTTCTTTTGGTTTCTTTGTAGCCCATCAATTTAAAAGAGACTTAAACTCCAGTCTCTGAAGGTTGCTGAGCGGGAGGGTGAAAAGTAAAAGAAAAATGGAGTTCACAGCTGCAGCCTCTTAGGAAACTGTGGTAAAAACCTGTCATCCTTGGAATCGTGGCTGATAATGCTTCTGTGTGTCCTTGCGCCTGTTGGTCTTTATCTAAATTATCTGCTGGCACATCAGAAATTTAATGATGCCATTACAATAGTCTCTTCAGGATGTTCCCCTCTCCTGGTACTCAGGAAGGCAGCATGGACAGGAGGGAAAAAAAAAAAAAAAAGCTGCTTCACTGTGTTTTGCTCCTGATGCATGTTAATCCTCCCCAGCCCTCTGAGCTGCTCAGTCTGTTGTCTGCATGTGAGTATTGAAGGCCGAGAAGCTGATGCACACACTTTCCCATGCCTGTGGATTTACCTGTCCCTATTGTGTATTCTTATCGCTTAAACTCTATTTGGTGTCAAAAGGAGAGAACAGATACAAAAATGCTTATTTTAAGCTATCTCATGTTAAGGAGCTATTCCCAATGAATTGGGATAGGAATATGTGCTGCCATTTCCTCCAAAAAGGTGATTTTTTTCCATGGAATACCGAAAATTTCCTTCCCAGAGCAAAGTGCAGCTATTTGCAAGAGTTGCAGACAGGGCAACATTCCTGCTGTCCCTTCTGCTGCACTACTGCACTGCTCACACCCTGCTTTTATTCCTTATTTTTTATTTTAGCAGCCAGGCTGGGCCCAGAGACTCTGGATCAAGTGACAGTTTGGGTGGACAGAGCTTCTCATGATGGAAAGGGTGATGAACTTGACCCCATGCAAGGTAAGGGACTGGTGATGACCCCACCCTGAACCCACAGAGCTATCCCCAGATACCAGCTCTGATTCCAGCTTCCCTCCCACTTCTTTCCTGATTTGCAATAACTTTTTTTTAATCCTTCATGTCACCTGCCTGGAACTTAGTTTGATTTACAGTACACATGCTGACAGACTACCTGAAATATCCTCACAGTTGTGACAACAAAAGAATAAATAAAGAAAGAATCCCCTTAAAGGGGAGAAGGAAAAAAAAAAAAGGAAAAAAAAAAAAAGGCAAGGAAAGAAGGAAGGCTTGGATATTTTGTCAGGTATACTTGGCGAGATTTTTTTCAAAGACTTCTTATTGTACTAATGGTTTTGGCTAAAACAAAATTATTTTTATTAATAGTACTAATTCTCTGTCTTTTCTGTAGTATTAATATTCACCTATGAAAAGAACACGGCTTCCACTTTGCATGCTAATTTTGACTGCTTGCTTCTGCTCTTGTCAATTTTTTTTAATGCAATTATACCTGGCTCCCTGTAATCCTAAATTCAACATGAAGAAGCAACCTGAATGTTACTGCAAATCTGTTTGCTGATTTCCAAAATATCGTATGCAATGTATGACTTGAAGAGAAGGCATACTTCCTTTGGGAAAAGACAAAGGCAAAAAGGGCAAGTTTTCTTGCCTCCTGCTTCCAGAGAAAAGCTGGAACACAAAAATCTAAAGGCTCTGGTAAGAGAAGATTCATAATGAACAAATTTTAAAAACTCTTACTGTATCTAAATAACATGCTGGGCTTTGGTAACTTGTTTCATTATGTGTGGGATTTTGTTGTGGTTTTTTTTTTTTTTTAACGCCTGCAGCTGGTGGCACTGAATTGTATCTATTCTGGAATTGCCCTTTTTGGTGTGGGGTATGGTGCTACAACAGAAGCAGGATTTCAGGGTAGTGTGAGCTCTCTCCTTAGGGAATTTTTTCTACAGCTGGAGTTAGCTCTGTCCTAAGTAAACCAGGACACAGTACTTCACAGATGAGGGGGTTAATTGGAAGAAAGCTCTCGGCCAGTCCTGGGGACGCCCACTCCACTCGTGCTACCCTCTGTCCCTGGCACAGTCTCAGGGTATTCCTGTCACAGATTCAGTACAGCTCCACATCTGCCAGGGAGATTGTTGGTTTGTGTATTTCCTAGCAGAGCACTGTGTGAGACGTGCCAGGCAACCACTGCCCATGTCCCAGGGTGGGATTACTCTCGCCAGGGACATAACAGCTGTGGCTGGGGAATAGCAGTCAGATGTACATTGGTTGTGACACTGCACTTGAACCAAAGCCGTGAGCTGAGAAGCACAAAGCAGCCTCTGTCACTGCTTTCCTTGGGAGAGAGCTTCTCTCTTGTTTAACTGCCCCACAACTTTGCAAACCTTTTCTGCACAGGCAGGCTGTTTATTGTTCTCACTAACATAATGCATTATTAACAAGGCCTTCTGCAAGGATCACATGATAGCTCTGAAGCTTTAAGCAGAGGCCATGAATTTTTTTTTTAGATCTGTAATTTTTTAATTTTTTTTTTTACTGCACAGAGAGAAATGCACTACAGCTCTGAGCAATAGTGACAGGATGATCCTGGGAGATGAAGGCGAATCAATGGGTAAGCAGTTCCTTTAAGATGATGTTAAATTAGTCAAGTCTTGTGCCGCTTTGAAGCTCACAGACAAGACATTTTCAGTGGTTATATTACATTTTTTTGTGTGTGTTTGAGCTACTTCTTAGTCAAGTAGATAGTGTCAAATCCTGATAAAGCAACCCCCAACATCCTAAGGTTAAATGGTAACATAATACATTATACACAAACTGGGAGCTGTTTTTTTAAATTTTTACTCAAGATTTATTTTCTTTTAATATCTGAGAATTTAACCGTGTCTACCACTGCAGTTAAAAAAAAAAAAGCTGAGGTAAATAGTTAATTAATTAAAAATAATTGGAAAAGATGAAGACAACTTGTGATTTCCAAAGCTCTATATATGCAAGACAGCTTGTACTTCAATCTGAAGAAATTTTGCTGCAGTGTTCTACATCCTCTCCACACTTTGATGGAAAAATCAAATTATTATGATAGTGTTTCAGATGAGCTATTTCCTTTTCAGTAGTGAAATTTCAGCTGCGTATCACAAAGCGTAATGTTTTATTGTTCTGTCTCACTTAGGAAAATCTATTCTTGACTAAATTATTTCTGTGCCACTTTATCTTGAAGTATTTTAAAACAGAGCAACATGAAAAGCTCATCTTGAAGTGTTTGGCTGCTGTGCTATATATTTCTGAGCTCTCATCGCCACAGGATCTGAGCACCTTCCAGCAGCACATTAAACACCACGGCTAACATCTGCCATGGTTTGTTTGCTTTCACATTTCCTCTCTGGAGAAAATGCATGTGCAGAGGCATGCCTAGTTTGGGCCAGCTTTCTCTGTATAAGATTGGCTTGAGTTTATTTATTTTTTTTTTGGTTAGGAAAGATGCATTCTTCTCAATTTCAGTGAGAAAAGGCAAGATGGAAGAAACAGACATAGCACTTGAAGTGGTATGCATAAGTGTTTGTAGAGGTCCTTGGGGGAGGGAGGGAGGGGTGTCATTTGGCTTTTTCAGACTAATCTGGAGGAATTGCTGACCATACTGGGATTTTTTTTTTTGTGGGGCAGAGAAGCAGAGCTGGACTTTCCTGAAGGCGGAGAGCAGGTATGCTCATTACCAGATCAAAGCAAGTGAAGGTGCATCTCACTGGAGTCCATCCACAAGTGAAGGACAGCCCCTCAGAACAAAGCAAGCGTGGCTTTGCCATAGCAGAGGGTGAACACAAGGGTTACTTTCAGAAACTGCTGCGTGAGAGCTTTGGGTTTGGATTCACACCCACTTGCAGGAGTTTGGGGTTGTCCAAAGGCAGATTTTTCTGGTTGAGAGGTAGCAAATATGACACTATATTGGGACTGCTGGTCCTTGTGGAGGAAGGGCTTGACTTTTTTTTTCTTTTTTTTTGAGGGAGCTGGAAACTTCATCTCTGATGTGCAGGCCACATGCCCTTCTGCTAGCTCAGATGTAAGTAGTTAGGTTTTACCTGCATTGCTAACTACTGTGATTGCTCTCTGTTAATTTGTGAAATGAGATGAGAGGATCTCATGATAAGGAGATGCACTATCCATTACCAATGCTGCTTTTTCAAATGAGGCTCATTTTAAGCTGGAATTTGGCAGCAGGGTGGATGGAGGCCCAAATAGTTTAATTGTCCCAAAAGTCAACTCAATTTGTCAGAGGAATGACGAACTTTATTAGTGTAGATGTTAAACCACTGTGGCTAGTCATCTTCACTCTGCATGAGAGGTGGCCAATCCTCCAACCACTGGCAAATGGATGAGTGGCTGTTCTTACCTCCACCAGCAACATTAACTGCTTTCTTGTGCAAAAGTCATGGCTCAGTCCCTCGAAGGTGACAGCCAGCCACTAATTTGCTGTCCTTTAAAATGGCATCATGTACAAATTAATCTGGGCTCATTCCTAAATTCAATGCTGCCTTACTAATTAAGATAGACACAAATTACAACTGTCTTCTGTCCTTTTCACATTTTCAGACACAGCTGCCAGCACTCACTAGTTCTGGAACGGTGCATTCAGAGTTCACACCAGTGTTTTCTGATCAGTTCTGCAAAAAAGGTACTGTGTAAAACAGCTCCCCAGTTGATAAAACTGGGTCATCCAAACTTTCTAAACTCTCTGTACAATATCTAAAGGAAATATTTTCTCAGGACCACCATTTTTATCAGCTTTTTAAATTTTGTTTTATTACTCAAAAAGCACTTAATGACTGGATAACTGGAGATAATGGGTAAGGAGACTGTGTCAGTGGAAGAATATAAGCACTTTTGGGTAGGTAGTGAAAGAGGGAGGAGATTGCCAAGGGCAGACAATCCTTAAAGACAGGGGGAAGATGTGTGACAGGAGTGAACATAAAGGCTATGCAGGCACAGGCAGAATCTGGCACTGAATTCACCATAAGATTAGCTGGAGCTGGTGCATTTACATTGTGTGTAATGCGCAGATCAAGGTTGGTTGTTGGCAGCCTTCTCTGAAGGCAGTAGGAAAGGTGCCCCTCTTGTTTTCTGTCTTCTAGCTCAGGGATCAGCTAGACATTTCTAGGGATGCTTTATGATTTCCAGCTGAGGAGCACATGCTGATCATTTACTTATTCCCTTGGAGTGCCTCCTGCTGCCTCCCCTAAATGCTTTAGCATCTATTGCAGAGCTTCATAGGCTACACTGTAAACAATAAATAGTTAAAAACCAATGAGGAAAGAAATTGCTGGTTAACTAATTCTAATTAAAATTGCCCCTAGATGATGTGCAAACTGAGACACCTGTAATGGGCACCAAATTCTCTTTCAGACTCAGCTTTAGATGCTTTTTATGTGTCCTCCTTTCCAGCCTTTTCATGTGCCTGTTATTTCTGCTCCTATTTGCTACTTCAAAGTCTGATTCTTTGCATTGGGAGATATTTTGTTGCTGACTGCTGCGTGGACAGACACAGGCTTCGAAAGGTAGGTTTTGTTGTTGTTTCTTATTAAAAACTAAAATCATTATTAATAGCAGAAAAAGAAGCTAAATTTGCAAACAGAAAATGGTAAGAGGAGAATCACATGTCTTTTGATCATGATTATGCTATCAGAAGCACATTGGCATAATGAAAGGATAATTACTAACTATTCTGGGTTCTGTTTTCACACATTTATGATGATTAGGCATGGGAGAAGGCGGGTTGTCACTGATTTTAGGCAAAGCCCTTTAGCAGGCGTGAAGGAGCTTAAATGTAGATGGGGAAATAGCTCATCGTTTGTAGCCCCCCTCTGCATTTTTAAGCAGGATTAAATTCACTGATCAGCAGCAAAAGCACAGCATGGAGCTGCACAAGCAATGCCCAGTTGTCATAAATCTTCATGGTAGCAGAAGAGGCAAGGCTAGTGAGTATTAAAATATCAGGAGCCTCAAACCCAGCAGTTACAGCATCAGAAGGCTTTATATCCATTTAGCTGCCCTCCTGCACACAGACTATGAAGTTTTTTGCCCAAATTTAACTTCTCTTTGTTATGGTTCTAAGATGGTTCCATGCAAATCTGTACTTCTCCATCACAAAGCCTCTAGCCCATGATCTGTTGGCAGGATAACTTTGTCTGAGGGACAGTGCTGGGCAGGGATGTTTCCATGGGATAAAAGATTTTCAACACTTGCTCCCTGGTTCCGATTCAAGGCACATCCTCATGCTGCCACCAAGCAGACTTGAAGGCCAGGGATCTCAAGCCCACACTTCCCTGCACAACTAGAACCTGATTTTTCAGACCTGTCATTAGCACTGGACAGCCTCTTGACATTCAACTTGTATTTCAAGTTTTCCTCTTATATGGGTTAAAGCCACTAAGGCTGACTATTTTCAGTGATTCAAACATGTATATCTCATGATCAATCTTTATGGATTTGCTCGAGATTTTGCTGTGCTAATTAGCATTCCAGGTGGCCATGAGTTAATTAGTAAGCTATGTGTTTCAGGGTGCACCATAACCCTCCATATATGTATCGTTACTGAATAGAAGGTATTTGATGATGTGGCAGAAATGCTTTGGCTTGCACAGGATAACTGAAGTGTATGTATTATTAGTGACTTTGTGTAGTTCTTTACATTAACTGGTTTCATCTGGATTTGGGCTTTGGAGGTCTGGGGGATTAGGGGCTTGATCTGAAGTCTTTACTTATTATTTATAATGGCCTGATTTTAATTTCCTTAATTTTCAGGTCAGCCTGTGCTTTGTGAGATACGATGATCTTCCCTCAGATGATAAAAGGGAACCTGTTTGGGTTTGGACATCTGGGAAAGATGATAGAAAGCCCACAAGACCTCCTGATGATAAGGTGCCACCAGTACCTTCTAGCCTTGAGCAGCAGTCCGGTGTGTCTCAAGTGTTTTCTTTCTATCTGTTACCCTCGAAGGTCGCCTTAGCACACAGATGGCCCCTGTTCAATGAAGCATGGAGGAAGGCAGCCAGAATGGGGGTGGCAGCCATCCCCAGCAGTGTGACAGATTGAGATTTTTTTGTCATCACTAAGCAGGAAGCAAAGCATGTGCTCTTTGCTCCTACCACCAAATATGCAAGTCCCTTCATGCTGTGGTGCCTGTCTGTGCCTGAACCTATTGGCTTTTCTATTCCTCTCCTCTGTCCCCCCGAGGCCAAGTTGCAGGCCTGCATCCTTCCCTTGCAGAGTGGTGCTGGTGCGAGGGGAAAAAAATTGGGATGAAGGAGGCAGAGAGGATCAGCAGGGTATGTGCAGTGATTCTTACAGAGACAGTTCGGCTTCTCACCACCCATGGACACCCACCTTGGTGGATTCAGGAGCTCCCTGTGGATGGGCAGGTCAGTACTGCATTAGTAGCATCCATCCCAGTGCTGCAGCCAGGCCTCTGAACATAGCAGTATGTTTCTGAAGCTAGAGAGGGCTTTTTGCCATTGAATTCTGTTTTGTTGACGTATTTGTTGCATTAATGCCCCTCTCAGCATCCCTGGGACTATTAGCACAGCGCATAATTTCAGCAGTGCTTCTGTGGCTTCAGATTTGAGTCTGTTCTTTCACCAGTGTCATCATTTACTTCAGCATAATTTTTAGTGGTGGTTTTTTTGTTTGTTTGTTTTTGTTTTGTTTTGGTTTTTTTTTTTGTAATTCACACCTTCCCCACACACACAGACCTCAGATATTTCATGCATTTAAATGAAAAAGATGAACAGTTCCCTTTTCTGGTTCACATTATGCAGCATTGCCCTTCTCTGTACTTCATTCTACTTCAAAGCTGCCATGCAAACAAACCCAACTGGAGGGGGAAAAAAAAAAAAAAAAAAATCATTAAAAAGATGTTCTCCTATCAGCCTTCTGTCTTGGCTTCTTCTCGCACTGTATGTGAAGGGAGAAATCCCTTCTTCTTGGCCTCCTCTTTCAGGTGTTTTCCCTTCTTCCCTAGCTGTCATCCAGTATCTCTGCCTCCCCAGAGGGCTCTGGTCTGCTCCAGCTGCCAAGTAAACCCCTACTCCCTTCCCTTCCTCCCCTCACATGTGGGTTTTACTATTCCATGACCAAGGAGCTACTAAAGAATTTTTGTGTTTTCTTCCTCAGTTACTCCAGAAGTAGGAATTCTCTTGCTGTAAAATCTGTCCTGGCAAGCACACTCCACTGCCAGGGCACCTCCTTTTTTTCCACCTGAGTATATCTGGATGAAGTAGTCATTGCATCTCTTTCCTCCATCTGTGGAATATCTGATTGTTTTTAATGTTATTTCTCACTTTTATATCATCTGAGTCAGCTTTAGAGGAAGGCTCATCCATAGGTCTTCAACATGCATTGATTTTATTTTATTTTTTTATTATTATTGTTGAAGTATGATGGCCACTCTAGCTTATCTTAGCTGCCTTCATCATGCCAAACAGTTACACTCTGGTAAGCCTGCCTTTTTTTATGTCCCTTCCTTTGATCATTCAGCTATGCTGAATAGTCATTTTTCTTCAAGGTAAGCAGCATGGGTTCCTGTCCACAGAAAATAAATCATCTTTAGCAGAGACTAAACATGCAGAAAGTGCATCCAGCTCTGGGGTTCACTGGTGGACAGTTGCTGGTGGCAGGGGTATGTCTGCGGGAAGCATTGTTTGTTCTTGTTGTTGGCGTGTGTGTGGCAATTCTTACTAGCTCTCCTGAGCAACAGCCATAAACCCACCTCAGACACACCCAAAAACCCTCACCAAAAGGGGAAAAATCACAGAAAAATGAAAAAAAAAAGCCCAAATCAATCAGTATCCCAGGAAAGGGAAATAGGATGGGGTAGAGCTCAAAAGAGCAAAATGCAAATTGTTTCTGTAGAACTACTGAGTATCTTGTCACTGCAGCCAAAGCTCTGAGAAGATATGGATGTTGGTGTAGTTCTGGTGGGGAGCTTACGCTGATCACAGAAGGAAAGAGTGAGGGACACTGGAGCAGGCATGGGACAACAGGTCAACATGTCAACATGTTCAACATGGGACAACAGGTCAACATGTTCACCTGTAATCCTCTGGTATCCCACAGAGATCTCTGATGGCCAAAAGACTGCCTTTTCCAAAGAGGAATATGTCCTGGTAGCAAGACCTCCAGTTTGTAAAAATAACTGATACTTACTTCATAGGCCCATGGAAATCACCTGCCTGGACAGCAGGAGACCAACAAATCATAGGTGTGAAAGTGGATCCACCAGCTTCTGTGTAGAACTTCTACCAGTGAATTTATCTGTTCTATCTTCACACCTTCCTAGGAAAAATTCAGATTACCTTGATTTTTATCCACACGTGGAAGGTGAATTGGCCTAATTCTTAATGATTTGCGAGATGAGGACTGCTTCTCAATTTCAATAAATACATTAACCTCTTTGTCAGTGATGAGTAAGAAGCTGGTTTGAATTCATGGTATGCTTTTAAAGTTTCTTTAAAAGATTTTTCTTTTTTCCCCTCATGTATCCCAGAAGAAACCAGGCCGCCAAACTACTTCAGGAAGCTCTTCTTAGATAGACATCCATCTCTGTGTACGGTCTGTGCTTGTGAAGCACAGTACAAAGCCCTTTTTCTATTTAATCCGTATTAATTATCTCTCCGCAGTTCCTCTATAGTTTCCACTCAGCTTAGGTGCCAAAACACGTGTGGCTTGAGCCACACGTCTTGAACAAACCAGAGCTTTTCACTGCACACCTGGTAAGTCAACACTCTAAAAAGAAATAAAAAGGTATATTGCTGAAGAATTGAGGCTCTCCACACTTGAAAACTGAATGTTTTGGGACTGTGGACTGAAGCAGATATTTTTAGTGCCATCAGTATCTCCTGGAGTTGGTATCTCCCAAGACAGATGGTTGTTTCCCACAGAACACTGTCAAATGTTTGCTCAGCCAAGATCAGTTTTGTTCCAAGTCCTTTCCCACCTTCTGGTGAAATATATTTCACTTGCCAGACAAAAAATTAAAGAAACAGCATGAAAGCATGTCACTCTAGAAGGTTCTCATTCCCATAGCTCCTTGACATCCTTTAGCCATATGACTGATATCTCTTTTGGTGCCCATGGAAGAATAGCAGATGTATTTGCAGTGGAAAAGCGGTGTTGAAAGAGTCAAGGGCTCAGGTCTCATGTCAGGAGCTGATTTCTTCTGAGACCTATGACAAGTCACTTCTCAGTCTATTAGAGGGTCTTGCTGCCACACTCTGCTGTTAGATCTCCAAACAGCAAAGAAATCCCAAGCACCTTGAATTGATCTCTTAAGAAAATGAGGGGCAAAGTGGAAGGAGGAACAGAAGTGATGTTGAAGAGGAGGTAAGGAGAGGAGACATGAAGGGCCTGAATTGTGTCCATTGCTGAGCAGCAACTGTCCCATTTCTTTTAATTACAAGCCCACACCAGTCTAGAGACATGGAGCCCATTCATGGTATCTGGCAGCACACTGGACTGGGTGGATTTTCAGCATAAGTTAATGGGTGGGGGCAAAAGCATTCTTAAAGCGTGGCATAGAATATATTTCCAGTAACGCCCTTTTTGTAAAAATTGACACCGTGAAAAAAATGTTTCCTTTCTTTTTCTTGCTGGCTGCTATTTTCAGCAGCGCCTGACTTGTTACAGCATGAGAGACAAAGTTGGTGCTTTCCAAAGTACAAGCTTCCTTATAATGCCTAATTGTTAAAAGTCAGAAATTACAGCTGCCAGTGCCTCCTGTAGCCGTTTCTGAAATCTCTGGATGATTCCTTCCTGTTACACTTTTGCTTGTTGTGGCTGTTTAGGCTGAAAATTGTTAATGTACAGTCATTTTCTAGCTAGGATGTTGACAATCCAGGATCAGTAGGGTATCTCATCTTTATCACTTCATACATAAAAAGAATTCCAATTTAGTTTTGTGATTCTAAATCCCTTTGAAAATACTGAAAAATAAAATTCTTTCTTCTGAACATGGAAAGGTAAATTGTATCATCCAGAATATTCTTTCCATGTTGCTCCATAATCTTTTCTATTATAGTTTCAGAAGCAGGTGAGGCTCTTGTTGGTAGGGAAGTCAATGCTATGATGCCCCAAAATATTTTTCATCATTAATTTATTTGTGAGAGAGATTTTCTTTAAAACAGCCTGACTTCTTAAGCAACCCTGTATCTTCAGACTGCTTATTTGGAAGAGTATTTTGGGCAGAAGAAACCTGCTAGTCATAGTGTTGTACCTCTTGCTTGGGGTTTGGGATTTGCCTGGGGTTCATTAATATTTTCTTAAGGATACAGATTCCTGATCCTTTAACTCATGTAAGAGATAGTCTCAGCCTCCTCCTGCCAAACCACCATCTTTCCCCTTTTCAAAATCCTGTGTATACATACACGTATATTACATACATGTATACATACCCAAATTACTACTAAATTGATAACCTGCAGAAATTGCTTTGTCACCTGGCAAAGGCATGTGCAAGCCTCTGTGTAAAGCCTTTTTATATTGGAAATCTAATTGCCCATATCTTGGTTGGGTTTTTTTTATGGCAATTTATCAATGGAAGCAAGCTTTGCAGTGATGTATTGACTCCTGGAAGAGACTAGAAGTGATAGTAATCATTTGGTCTGCAAGTGCTTTGGGACAACCCAATCCCTACTGTGTTTTAAGAGGCATACTTATACAAACAGAAATAAAGGAAATGCAACACTTCCATATATGAGAAGAAAAAACAAACAAACAAACAAAAAAAAACAAAACAAAAAAAAAAAAAACACACACACACAAAAAAAAAAAACAACCAACAACAACCCAGAGGAAAACCACACACATACACAAACCAAGAGGGGGTGATGGTGTTAATTATTAAACCTTACTTTTTCTCTATGTTCCTACTTAGCAGTTGGATTCCCACCTGCTCTTTTTGGGAGCTTTCTGATCTGCTTTAAGCTGTAAGGAGAAAAGGCTCTTGCTCTCTGCTTAAGAATATTCATGTGCAAAGGTCAAGCTCCAGCTCTTACATCTTTGCTTTGGAGTTCATGTCCCAGCTGCATTAATTCACAAAACAGTGATGGATCATCATCACCATTAAGACAAATCAAGCTGCCTATCCTGTAAAGGATTCCCCTGCCTGAAGCAAAACAGAACTGTTAATGCGTTTTTTTAATAAACAATGCAGTTAAAGATGGATGAAAGATGTGTTGTAAATGTTAAAAGCAGGGCTATCACTTTTTCTTACTCCATAAAACATAGCACATAAATCTCCAGGTCAAATTCCTTCTGATGCAAATTAAACCAGACCCTTTAATTTCAAGAGTTTTGTGTATTTCCTTTACTATAGTATTACAATTTCTGTGAGAGCTCTGAAACTCTCCTGTTAGGTTGTTCACAAATGAAGCAAGTTAAATTATGGAACTATGCAATAGTCAAATTATTAAGAACACTTGAATGTGAACAGAGCAAGTACAGAGAACATTTATGAAAGTTGTAGTCCCCTAAATCTGCTCCCCAACCAAAGCTGTGGCAGGTTTAACATGTTGTGTGGTGCTTTACTTGCCCATCCCTTGTAAGCAACTCTAGCCAAAGACTTGGGTGGGAGCTGTGTTTCAGTTGTCTCCTAGCCACGTTGCCAGCTGGGCTGTTGTCCCACCTAGTGGCTGCAGTCTGCCTGCTCTCCCTTCACACAAGATGCTTTTCTGTGATAGTGGTGAAACAAGTCAAGGTTTGATGTATTACTTTAGTTATCAGTGAATGTGCCTTCAAATTGCTTAGTGAGGTGGTCAAATGCCTGCCCTTGCCTTAACCGCATAACACCAGAGACAGGTTTCACTCTCAGAGGAGGATTCATATCATCTAAATTAATATATAAAATGCCTAATAATATCTAATATAGTCAGCTTTCTGGTGTCAGTACCTCTGTCATTCTTCTTGCATTTGTATCTGGTGGCTAAATTGGGCACATCAAGATAATCCGAATGAGTCCCTTCTTATCCCTGCTTGTGGGACTAGCTCAAGTTTTCCTAAGTCCCTAATAGCAGTCACATAAGTGAATTTCATCTTCTCTGCTGTCAGTGTCCACAATACACTTACATGTTGTCCATCCACTTCATTATCAATCCAGCTCCAGTCTGATTGAAGACAAAAGTTGTCCTGGATTTGGCTAGGATAGGGTTAATTTGCACCAGAAGCTGGGAGAAGGTCACAATCAGAATTAGACATCTGAACCAAGCAGTGTGTTATTCAGTGCCATAGAGGGTCATCAGAGTGGCTCGGTGCTGTTGCTTTTCTGTATTATTTCATCGAAATAATATCCAGAGTAAGTGATAGAAACAGGGAGGCTCTACCTGTACACAAGATGACACTTTCCCTGCTCCTGCCACAAGCTGAAGCCACATGCTGAAACAAGTTGAAAAGAGGGGCCTAGGTCCAGCACTCCCCTTACTTAAGCAGCATGACATCCGCATGGGATTAAGTTTATTTATCCCAGCTATGGCCCCTCCTAGCTGCAGCTCCTCCAACTACTTGGGCCACCAGTTTCTTGTGGTAATTAAACCAAGAGGAATCCAGGACACATGTATATCAAAAAAAAAAAAGGTAATCACATTGGTAGAAAACAAAAACATTGTATCATTTTTACTAAATAAAACTCAGTATTTAATTTCTTTTTGTTGAACAAATCATAAGCAAACGAAATGCTGCAGCCTATGGACATTCAGTTAAGTGAAAACATTCCTACCTGTGCTCTTTCTCCCTGTGTACTGGAAGAAAATTTTCCCTAGAAAAGTGGAAAAAAAAAAAAAAAGGCTTGACACATACTTTAGTTTTCTTTTCCTGTGCTGTATTTTATAGATATATATAATTTGGCGTTGAAATGCATTTACCATCAATACCATACTCAATTTAACAGTCAGCTGCTTCACACCGAAAAGCTGTAGTTCCTCTCTCCATGAGCTGCTTGCTGCATGCAGCCTGGGAAGATGTTTCCCTAGGCTCCCAATTAGCCTCAAGCTGTCTTTTCAGACTGGATCAGATATCCATGATTCCCTTCATATGTCTCCCTACTGCCTGCTGCACTTTAATTTACATTTCTAGCAGTATCCTTTACAAGCAGTCTGCCCGTCTGGTTATACCATGGAAAAGTTTGCTGGATTGGTGACCCTAATGCAGGGTGCAGGTACTAAAGCTTCTGGCACCCCCAACTGCTGCAACTTCTTGCCTCCACTATTCCTGCAGCTGTGGGATGTTCACACAATCTGTGGATGAGAGGGATTTTCTGTGGTATGATGGTACCTGGTTGCAGTGGGGAGGCTAGGGCAAAGCTGAAGGTAGTGGTGGCTTTCCCACCAAGCTGCTGGTCTCAGTGTCAGGGCACAGACATCACTAGGCAAAAATATAAAGGAAATAAATTCTGAAATTGCTATTACTGTAGCTGTAGTAGCTGTATTTCTATAGCTGTAGTAGAATTTCCACTATTGTAACTTTTGTTAAGTCTTGTGGACAGATGCTCACTTTCTAAAACTTAATTCTAGACAGATTCTGGTAATGAACTCCTGCTTAGCTTATGATCAGGTTCTAAAAATAATTGCTCTGGAATTAATGATGTAGGGTGGCTTTTTTGTTTAATCGCACTATCTATATACTTAGGTGCACCAGACTTATCAGATCAACTCTGAGAGGATTGTTTGTTGCCTCCCAATAATACTGTAGTCTGAGATCATAATTCTCAGACTAAAATTAAAGCATCACCTGAAACCTGCATCAGGAGCAGCCTCCTGGTTGTTGCAGTGGCTTCCTGTGTAATAGCGTACTTGGCTTGTATTTTGAATCATGTAAACTCTTAAATGTACAAGAAACGCAAAGAAACAGGCAGGAGGAATGGTAACTTTCTTCCCTTCGCCTGGTCTGGAAGACAGAGGGAACTTTATCTTTGAGCTCGGGAGTTTGCTCTCTTGTAAAGATTTCAGTGGTGTAGTTTCTGTCTAGGGCGACTGGACTCTGAAAAGTGTAGCAGGGTGTGTGTGTTGCTTTTAGTGCGTTTTCCTTAAGGAAAAAGAGTTTGCAGGGATCCACTTTCATGTTCAAGCCAATGCAGCATCCAGGCACAGGAGTCAGCTACCCACATAATCAATCTGTCTGCATTTTCATTAAGAGCCAAGGAAAACCATTACAGTTCTGAAACACTCTGCTTTTGCATAGACCACATAGCTGGAGATAACTAGGGAGATGCCTGAAAAAAAAAAAAAGGAGCAATTACAGCTAATCAATAATCCTCAAATGGCAGCAATTAAAATTCTGAAAAAAATATTAAAAAGCAAGCAAGCAAGGTAATGGCAAATCATCCATCAGCCATTCAGAGCATTTTTCTAAATCTCAACTTGAAGAAAGGAGGAGTTTTTAATTAAATCACCATCTGAGGACACCATTGATCCTTTATGTTACACGATTTAGAGTGCAAGAAATAACTTTGAATGGCCATAATCATAAAAGATGTGTTTGTTTTCCCCCAGAACGAGCCCCTTGCCTGGCTATGTAAAAAAGATGATTCTGCTGAAACAGTATGGGAGAGCTCTCTGCTTTTAAATGATCTAATTTCCATCTCCTTATCTGAGTTAATTTAGTGTAGTAACATATGTATGTGTTTCCATACAAAGACATTTGTAGATAGCATTTTCTGTATAACTTTGTCCCCTGCCCCAAGAAGATAAAACCAGTGAATTGTGGTTCACCAGAGCTCGAGGAACTTGAACAGCCTGACTTACGAAGTGCTTTTCCTCAGCTCCAACCAGGACACAAATTTCATTTTTAGTGAGTCCCAACAACCTTTTGAAGGCTCAGCCCTGAGGACCTCCCCCATGACCCCAGTGTCTTGAAGAGGCAGCATAGGTGGGTGCATCCTTAAAAAGATCACCTACCATGTTCAGAAAGGGTGGCTGATTTGGGATGTTACCTTTCAAAGCTGCACAAGTGTCCGCTCTCACTCACTGATGATGAGGAGGGGCTCCCAAATCACCCAGCAGCTGCTCAAGGCTAGGAGGAGGTGGAGCTGGGGGATGGACTCAGGGCTGCCCAATCTGCCTTGTTAGCAGACTCAAGTGGCCTCAGGTGGGCTGGGGCATCTGCAGGTGTTCCCTGGAGGGTAAGCTTTTTGGTGGGTTGTTTAGCATCTCTCCCTTGGCAGTAGTAGAGCTGATGGTTTATTGGATCAGAGTGTTAGCTGCTGTGTCTGTGGCCTGGGATAATAGGAGTGGCTTGCTAGGGAATGTGAGTATAACCTTCTATGTGTTAAAAGCAAAGAGATTTACTCTGCTAGGGCTTTGTATAACTAAAAATATTATGGTGAATGTTCTTGGTGATCTTCTTGGTGCTGGAGTTATGCTGCAGGAGGCTGGTGCAAAGTGTGGGGATCAATTTAGGTGGAGGACTGGATCTTTGACCCCTGTCCCAAATCCCCTCAGAGGCAGAGGGTGGGTTAAGAGATCTTCCTTTTCTTTATGATATATCTACAGTTGTATTGAAACTGGTGAGACTGCTCATAGGAGAGAGATTAAGCATTTGTGTAAGCATTTGCAAGGTGAGGTATGTGACCTTTCTCTGCCTGATTTCCCTGCCCAGCTGTACAGCACAGAGGTTAACATGACCTGCTTGTGTCAGAAGGGAAAGATATTTGCAGCGTCTATCTTTAGCTAACTTGGATCATCAAAGATAGGTACCTTTTGGGACACAGATACCTGTTTTTCTTGTAATCTGCACCTGCATTAGATGCCTGGGACAGTCTGAAGGAGATGTTATGAATTGCCATTCTGTCCCCTTTTCTCTAGTGACCTAAACTCAGTTCTCAAGCTTTGGCTAGGGAGCAGACCCTACTGTTGGGGACAGGCAGGGATTTTACAAACCAGCTATCTACCTCTGCTTTCTTTGTCCAGATGCTAAATGGCTCCAGCAGGTCCTCCAGCAGTACCTCTCATGCTCAGGGCTTGAGCTGTCAAACTACCTCACACTGAAATCTGCACACTGGAAACTCTCATTTGATCAGCCCAAAAGCTTTACATGCCATATGTGCACTGCGATGGGTCCAAACATCATTCTGCTGTTCTTTATGTACGCTTTTAAATGGAAACCTGTGAGTAATTTCTTTTTCTGAAAGAATAAGACGCATTTTTATCCATCTCGGAGGGCTGAGAGTGCTACTTAAGAGTGAAGTTTAATATTGTTTTTCTGTAGTGTATTGTGCCGCTCCAGTGGACAGCATCTACATCAGCCCTATGACAACAGAGCAACAAACTAAGTCTCCTGATGCAATGGTGGTTATTTAATAATGGTTGATTTAAAAAGCATGATCTTGCCTCAGAATGATAGCCTTGTAATGGATACCAGCTCTTAGTTGGTGCTTAGTCTGCTGCAAGACATCTGAGCAAGGGAAAGCTCTGTAATAATAGTGGAGGGGAGGTTGGGGAGTTCTCCAGTTCATTCACCAATGTGAAGATCATTCCCTTTAAGGAAAAACACCCTCTTTCTCCCTCAGGTATCCTGTGCTGCTGATGTACAGCCTAGAAAGGATTTGTTTGTACTTCCCTGCACCTTGCTTTGCAAGAGCACACAGCTCTTGGCATTGACAGCTCGCTTCTGTCCAGAACACTAAACTTTAATTTAATTACATGAGCTTTTCTCCACTTTGAGTTGCCCCTGCCTAAAGCCCAATCAGATTTTGCTGCTGGTTGCCTCAGGTCTTTTCCAAGGCTGCTGAGGAGTGGAGAGCAGTATCCAACTGATGTTGAGTCCCATATTGTGCTTGTAGGTAAGAAAGTATCTTCTCTGAAGATCATGACCAGCAGTACTTCAGAAAAAGATGGAAGGCGCTTGCTTTCTTTTGTTCTTTTTTCTTTTATTTTTTTCCCTCCCCAAAGTTTCTGTTGGAGCCTCTCTAGTTTCCAACCACTAAATATTCCCCTGTGCTCTTTTATGTTCTCTGATTCCTGTATGTTTGTGGAAAGGAGAAACTGAATGACTTACAAAAACAAACTGATAAAAAGAAGGACCTTTCTGTGATAATGATGTCTTCATTATGTGTACTAAATAAGACTATCAACTAGAGGACAATTTTCTTAGTCCACTTTTTAACCAAAAAGGTGGTGCCTGTGTCTGTATCCTGAAGAATTAACAAGAGCAACTGGTCCTGGTTTACTTTGAGATCCCAAAATTGTAAACACATGCTTAGCCTTAAATTTATTTAGAATCCCCAAATCTCAGGGATTTTATTCTGTTTCTTTAAGTGACTCACTTGATGAATCACTAATGGCAACGAATCAAGAAAGATGTGTAAGGGCTGGCTGCAACATGTCTGTGGAATTGGGCTTGTTTGAGGAGGCAAGTCTGGACTTGAAACTTGGAGGCAGTGGTTGGATGCAAGGATGGGTCCCAAACAGTGGTAAATGAAGCCAAGAAAGCTCTGCTCTACAAGTCTTATCTGGGAAATCGCTGTGGCTAACATCTTTTTGGAGATCTTTTAAATGCCAGCCACTTAGGCCCTGAAACAGCTAACTGGAGAAAAGCAAGAGAACACCTAGGAAACACCAACAGCAGCAAGATGAAGAGTATGTAAGTGCATTTAATGCTTCCCAGGACTTAGTCTTGCTGATAAAAAATTGAAATATTGGGGGTGTTGTGGCTTTTAATTTAACATTGAACAGATGCGGAGCTGTTGAAAGTAAAATGTCCATTGAAAATACTGTATTTCTCTAGATTCACCAATAAGATTGTTTCTCTTGCAGAGTGCTTGCTTCAGAAACAAATTTAAGGAAGCAAAGCTACTGTAATAGCCAGACTATAGCAAAGGGCCTCATGCTTATTTTACTTAGTGCAGGCAAAACAGCATTTCAAGACCTGCCTCATGTCCCTGCACCTCTTCCCTTGCAGCGGGACAGAGGCAGGCTGCTGACGAGCTATAAATCTATACATAGCAGCTTCTCCAGTTTATCCTTCCCTCCCCTGGGGGCAAAAAGGACATTTGACTTGAAGATCACTCGGGGTCTCCAGCTTGAATCCCCTGCAAAGGGAGAGACGCTTTCAGCATACATAAATCTCTCCCTGCTCATGCACTTTGGCATCTGCTGCTCCAACGTGCTGGCCCAGCTGCCCTCTGGTTTCTCCAGAGGAGCTCACAAAGATCCCAAAAAGGCATCAAAAGAATGATGACTCTTTCTGTTGTGTGGGGGGTTGGTTTTTATCATCTCTGGGTGAAGCCTGGTATACGCTCTCGAAATGCCATTAGCGATGCTCCTGGGTTTCTACTCTTCCTTTCTGTTTTGGTGCAAATGTTAAAGCAAGTGCCAGTTATGCTTATAACAGGTTTGAAAAGGAGAAAAACTCAAAGGGACCCTTGCCAGCAGTCTTTGCTTTCCCACCCAGCAGGGATGAGCTGTGTGGCAAATTGTTAAATTGAATCTCACATTTTGCACTCCAGCAGAAGCAAAACGAGGTGCCACAATTACAACTTCATTCCCTGATTACCTGCCTCAGTGTGGCAGCAATAAGCATTCACAATTTGTTGCTGCATGGCCAATTCATCTTTAGACTGAAACAGCATCTTAATTGTATCCACTTATAGTCAGATTCAATCAAAAATCACTCTGAGTCACTCCACCTAGATTAGCTGGGGCTCCTAGAATTTGCTTTTGCTGGTTAAGGGACTCAAATAAGATAATTGTGATTTTTATTTATGTATACAGTCAGCAAGGGGGGTGCACTGGCAGCCATATAAACTCTGGGGTATCTTTAGCACTTAGTATTAAGCTGGGGAGACAGGACAGCTGAGATTTTTGGGTTGGGGGGTGAGTGTGTGTGTCTCCTTTTTATGGCTGTTGAGTGATTTAGGCAGACCTGGACTTGTGGATGGCAAAACTGATGCAGGGGAGGATCCTAGAGTTTAATTTTGCAGTTTTTGTTGATGACAATAGTCATAAATTTCAAGGTGTTTTGTGGTAGAGCTTCAGCTTTCATTTATTGATGCAGAGAATGCAAATGTCAGCAAGTAGTTCAAGAACAGACTGTTTTTCCAAGGCAAACAGTTGGGCTTGAGAGTCTGCAAAAATTGGCTGTTGGTTGTTAAACCTCCTCCCTTTTTGTGGTAGACTGAGATTAAACCTGCAGATGTGAACTCAGCAGCTGAGCACAGAATTAAACCATTTCCCCTCCTTCCAAGTCCCAGGGACATTGCTCTCTCATGGGCAGCGCTGGCTCTTGGGGAGAAGCCACCATACCGAGTGCACCAGGATGTCGAAGAGCATGCGCATGGCCCAGGCTAGGGACCCCTGGGGGTGATGTGGTGGAAGAAGGACAGGGCCAGCAGAGCCCGCAAGGGTGAGGTGAGACTTGAGCAGGGGCCTTCCCTAACCTAGAGAGGGACAAAAAAATATCCTTCCTATACCTACTTTTCCACCTCATTAAATCACACCGCAGATCAATAGCAGACAATTACTCTGGTGGCTACTTTATGAGATTTTTCTCTATTACCACTTCAGCTCAAGTGCTAGCATGGAGGGAGAAGGATGAGACAAATTTAATTTCTCTCCTGGTTGATAATTACCTGAGTATGTAAAGCCTGTTGTCAGCTGTACATCTCCCAGTGCACCAGTGTGAAATGTGTGGCTTTTTGGTGAAGCTTCTCTAAGAGCACTTCAGTTCCCCTTGCAAACTCCAAACTGTACGTACAGCTCAAAGGCTTCAAAACTACTATAGCAGTGCAGTGACTTATCTCAAAACTACTCTATAGTGAACCTTAAACAGGAATTTGACAGGGTTTTCTGGAGGAGATGTACTGGTAACTAAAAACTGCTGTATGGTGCTGTGAGGCATGGAAGAAAATGGCAAGTGCTGGGGGACATGGCAAGCTGTTTGGTAGCAGGAAGCAGGCAAAACTTGGCTCCCAATCCCTGTAGAAATCTTGATGTCCCTTTGTGTCACAAATAAGTTTTTGACACATACTGAAGGGTGCTTTGTTGAGGATTTACTAGCAAGGAATGGACATGTGAGCAATCCGGCCTATTTAGCAGAAGCCTAAGCCTCAGTCAAGGACATGTGGAGGCGAAAAGAAGGGAGTAACAGAACAGAGTTGACAACTCCCAAATGCTGAGAAGCACATGAGAGATGAGAGACCGCTGTACGCCGCATACCACCGCTGTACGCTTTCTGCTTGCTTGCTGCATGATAACCAGTTAAGAGTGAGCTTACACTACTTAGCCAATGATAATGTTTCAAGAAGCATAAACATAGAGGGGATGATTATATAAACTGCACCCTGTAGCTAATAAAGTGGCATTCACCTGATCATATGGGTCTGCATGTGATTGTCCGACATGTTCTCCCACAGTGCTTTTCTTGTTTCTCGGCATGCTGAAAGCCTTTCCCTAGCTGCTGTGCTGACCTCTGGAAGCAGGGAAGAAAAATGTTTCTGTACTGCCCTGAAGGCTCAGGACAAGCTGCTTTGCTTTAACTCGGGTGTGCAAATACCAGCATGAACTGCACAGCCTCTCCCCAGCTGGTGGTTCTTGCTTTTGCACAGCTGGGTAGTCAAAAGCACTTCCACCAAGTAAATAAAGCTGCTCTGAGATTTCCTCCTTCCTCTGTCTGCCAGCATCTCCCAAGGACAGATGATGTTTAATAGCTCTCTTCTCTGCTGTTAACTTCACTCCTCCTTTTTGTGTGTTTGTATTTGCGTGCGCTCCATTTTCACTGTAGGAAACTCTTTTCCTAGCTCCCAAGTGTGTTGCCCCTTGCAGCTCTGCTTCCTTAGCACTGAGTAGCTGTAGCCTCCCGCTCTGCTTTTTTTTCCTTTCCTTATACTCCTGAATTACTTCATACAGCAGCCAGCTCACCACTCTCTCTGACCATGGCCACAGACCTTCAGCATTCCTTGCTCCTTGCCGCTTCCAAACTTGTCTCCTGTGTCCTCCTATGCCTAAATCCCATCCTTTTATCAGTGTGTTAGTGAGAACTGCCATGCACAGAGCCAGAGAAATATAATAGGCAGGTTTTCTGTTAGGTGATTGCCGATACTAGTATTGGCACAGATTCTGATCTTTCCCCCAACAGCAGTGTCACTCAAGTACCCTGAGGTGGTACCAATGGCTTCTCCAGTCTTAGGATGTGACTTAGGCTCTGACTTAACAAAGCACCTCATTGAAGTTGATCAGAAGAGTAAATCCATCCTTTTAGTGACTTTACTTCAGGATGAGCAGCCTGAACTGCATGATGCTGCCCTGGGAATATCAGGAGCCAGGACTGCTGAGCTTCTGCCCTGCATACAGTGCAGTGGTGTGGTTTGTCCTTCCCTGCTCAGAGGCAGCACCCAGCAGCTGAGGGATCAAGTCCCATGAGGGAGCTGCAATAGTTCTCCCATCACTGTTGGACCCTCTGCAGTGGGCTGAGCAAGATTTTAGTTGTGTGTTTGCAGCATTCATGGGTTTGCAGACTTGGGGCTGAGGTTCAGCCGCCATCGCTTTTTCAAAGCGGAGTAGATGAAGGCACAATGATAAGTGAAAGGCAAAGGAATTCAGTCACCTTATTTGCATGTTTCTGATGCCATACACACCAATAAATGGAAGAAATGTTGGATAAAGACCAGAGGAGTTTGCAATTAACACATTAAACAGATCTACTGACTGTAGTATGAAAAGCAGAGTAGGAAACAAAACACCTACACACTGTGACCATGGCTTTGTGTTGGTAATTTGATGCACGCTAACATGAAAGGCCCATGGGAAGCTGATGTTGCCTTATAAACTCCCTCTCCTTTCATGTAAACTACTTCCCACAGTCTGGCACCAAATAGATAATTTCTCTCTCTAGCTTGTCTTTTTATAACTGCGTAATCTTCAGGATCTGATTTTTGCCTTTACTGTGTACTCACTCACTGCTAAACACACTTCTGTATGTGTTCCAAGTGGTATTTTGTTGACAAAAATCACTTTGTCACCAGAATTATGTGCATGAGCCTGATGAAATGCGTTTAACTGACAGAATGCTTTTAGTCACATGAATTTACTCAACTAAATGATATTAGGTGGATTAAACCAAGAATTTCATCAGGCTCTTTGCTCTAAGCGAAGAATTTTATTGATTCTTTCTGAAGTTGGAAAGACCTGTACAGCCAAATGTAGCTATTCAATAAACAAGTCTGCCATAGCCTTAAAATTGCTGCAGCACAACAGAAAGACACAGGAGGGAACTGGTATTACGGCTTGACAGACTAACTAATGCAGTTGGTGTCAGGACTGAAGTTTCTCTGTGAGACATAGCACTACATGTGACTTGGTTTTCAGGTATTTTGTCCCTGTGGTCATCACCACAAAGGGTGAGGCTTTTCCCTCGTATGACTTTCACAGTAGAAAATGGGTGTCTAGCAAAGACAATATTTATTTTTTTTCCAGACATTGAGAGGAAGGTGTTAACAAATGCAAAAACTCAACCAAATATTGCAAATCTGTTGGGGTTTTTTCTACTTTTTCTTTGAGATTTTTCTATTTCGTGATCAACTGTCCTGATCATCTTCCTAGTGCAGACTTTGCCTCTGCTCTGTAGGTAGCAATGTTAAAGCAGGTCCATGCTCTGCTCGTCTCTTCTGCAGTACCTTTAACTTTCTTTGCTTGGTGGTAAGAGAAATTTGATTTGGGGAAAGGGAGGGAAGTTCTTGTTCTTCATACCCAGAGACTGAAAACTGAGTGCTTTTGCATATGGCAATGCCCAGTGATAGGCTGTCATCTTGTCTGCCATCAGAAAGCCTTTGTTTCACCTCTTGGGTAATTCTGCAGCTGGGTGATGGGTGAAAATGGATCCCCTGGCACTAATCTTTGCTGGGAGTTTATGTACAACTATAATAATTAATAATAAAGACTCATGTTGTTATTCCTACTGTGTCTTTGGCAGTGTTCAGAATAGTCCCTGAAAGCCCTTTAGACAGAGGAATAAGAACCGAGCCCCTGTTCAGACTGTCTGTCTCACACCAGTGTAAGGCAGTTGATTTGAAACATTACTCTGTTTTTTCCCTAGGGCACCAAGTTCAGAGAAATCAAGGCACAAGGGTTATACATCCTTTATTCCTCGTGTGGCTGCAGAGTGAGGGCAAAACCACCTGGAAATTGATCTAGGCAGTTATGCCCCTTGCTGAAATGTCTGGCTTGTGACTCCCTGCTGCTGCCTCTATCAAAGTCTTATTTTTCTAATTACTTTTGGTTCATGTTTTGGGGTGGGATGTTTTTGGTTTGGGGCTTTTTTTTTCCAGCTCTCCCCAGATTCTCAGTGTGGCTCTTCACAGGGGCGTCACTTCTGTGCCTGTTTGCCCCATGTCTTTTTGTCTGGGACGTGTGCAGAGACTTCACCTCGTCTCTCTTCTTCACAGTGGCTGGGCAAGGGCTGAACTTCCATAGCCAAAGGGCGCCCAGGAAATGAATGCTGTGCTCGTTAGCTGTTGGCTCTCTGACCTGCAAGTCAGTATTTTTATAATTAAAACGTGGAAAATGCCACCAGGTATGTCTGTGAAGTAAAACGCCCATAAATTTTGTTTCCTATTGAGTAAAGACAAACGTATATATGGTGTCAGAGCTGCTGCTGCTTTCTGCTACTGTTGGGCTTTTTCCCTTTGCCAACTGATTTATCTCTAAAATAAACAACCGATGTTGAAATTAAAGCACATTAATATAGCCGATTTGTAAATAAAAAGGAGAGTTAGCCAGACAGAGCAGAAATATAAATAAAGACCAAATGTTATAATATAATGAGAGACGATGCTCCTGCTTAGAAGAATCCTATCATCTGCCTGCATGCTCATGCTAACATGGGCTGGTGGTATAGCAGAAATGCCATTGCCTAATACTGCAAATGTTGAAATAAATCCGTTATTTCAATACTTATCAATTACAAACAACATTTAGGAGGTCCACAGCAGCTACCCACTTGAAGGATTTGCCTGGAAACATTTCTCAGAAAAGTTTATTCTGTTGAATTATGCTGTGTATCTCCTGTCAGACCCTAGACAGGGGGAAAAGGGAGTATTCCATCATTTCCCCTGAAAAATATCAGAGTGTGTGGAGGTACTTTGAGATTTTAATAACTCACGATACAGAAAGGGAGAGGTTATGGTCATAGTTGCATAATTTAGGGGATGTGGCTGAGTGTTGCTGTTTCCCTGTAAGGAAAACTTATGGATAGATATTAGGATGGAGATTATTCAGTACGATGCACTTGAGCTGCACAGGGGAGAATTAATTGACACCTAGATGCATAGGGGGTAGGGACAGTGACAACATATGATAAATGAAACACGGGGTGGTGAGAACAGATGTATGCTGAAAGGACAGCATGATAAATGTGCATCTTGATATTTTCAGTGCCTGAGAAAATGGTCCTGATCTGATACAGGTTGAGTAACTACAGTCATGTTTGAGTAGGTGGTGGCTTGATTGATTTAATTAGCTTTCATTAATGGCATTGAAGATAGCTCAGCAACAAGCAACGGAGAGTCTCGCTGAAGTGGTGCATGTTAATTGCTTGATGATTTGTGTTATGGGACGGCACTTTTGCATAAGTACAAATTAGAAGGTGAGATGTTTGGAAACACTGGTGTCTATCCTTGCTGGGAGCAGGGGCTGCATCCTGCACCTTCCCCAGACCAGTACAGGCTCCCTGTGCCTCACTATGGTTTATCACCTCTAACAGCGCTCTGGTCGCACCCTGCAGGGCTCCTTTCCTTCTCACTCCTTTCCCTGCTCACATGAATAGAAGGGACCTTGCAAATCAATATCCTCATTAAAGCTTATAAATTATTCTTTTGATCTACATTGACTGTGAGGAGTGAGCAAGCTGCCCCAGGGAAAATTAAAACATCCCTTATGGCTAAAGATACTTAAATTTATTTTATTTAACCTTTCTCATAATAGCATTTTAAAATTCAATTTGGTCCTCTCAAACCAACTGCAAAATGATAAAGCTTGGTCAAACAAGCAAATTTCCTCCCCATATTTTCTATTTTGTGCAAGAAGTAGCTAAACTTGATATTGTCTGACTTAGATGGGAGTTACCTGCCTCTGCCCTGGACTTCACCACTGTTTATAGATATCCATGTCTCATCTGATATTTTCCATGCCCAAAATCTGCCTCAGGCTGGGCTCTTTGGAGATGTCCTTGGTGTCTTGGGGAGAAAGATAAATGTGAGAGAGCGCAGTCTGTGTTGTAAACTGGTTGTAAAAATATTTGTTTTCCTCTTGCCTGGGTGAGTAGGAGGAAGCAGGCTGAGGATGAGCACAAACAATGGAAACATGGGCTGGCCCAGAGTGACAGCAGTGCCGAAGGGACAGCAGGAGTTATACCACATTGCCTAATCCTGCTTTGCCATCAGGGCAGAGGATGGAGGTAGTGTCATGTTCTTTCTGTGATGTATTAACCAAGCATTTCTTTTGTAGACTTTGCTGTGGTGACCTTAGGACTGTTTAAAAGGGGGGTTATTTGTGGTGGTGTTCGTATTCTGCTAACAGAAACCACAACAGGACACCTGCCCCAGTGGCGTGATCCCTGTGCAAGGTGTGTGCATAGCCAGATGACTGCAATTTGGAGCAAGTGCTTGTGGAGATGGTGTGTTTGTCCTTTAAAGGAAAGGTAGGGCTTCACACCGGTCTTAAGAGTGGTGTAAATGAATGTGAATTAAATCTGTCCTCTGCTTGCAATGTTTATGTGAAAACCAACATACCAGGTCTATGCATGTGTAGAAGAGGTATGTCACCACACCTCCATCCTTTTCTTGGGAGCCATAATGCTTTATAGCATCCCAGGCAGATCTAATTTTACAAGGGAAAGGCTACTTTTGCCTTCAGTTCTGCCAGCCACAGACTGCAAGACCTCTGAGTGTTAGTCCTTTGATCTGCCTCACTGCAAGCTGGAGGAGAGCAGGAAGATGTCCCTACCTCCACTGGCACTCTTTGACTGCAGATGCACTGGAAGATGGTCCTTTCTGAAAGGACCCATTGTGGTTTAACATGAGCTGGCAACTAAGCACCACACAGCTGCTCACTCACTCCTACCCTCTCCCAGTAGAATGGGGAGGAGAACTGGGGGGGGGAGTGGTGTAAAACATGTGGGTTGACAGAATAACTGTTCAATAATGAAAATGAAATAAAATGTAACAATAATAATTGTGATGAAAAGGACTATAGAAAAAAAGAGAAACAAAACCCAAGAAAAGACAAGTGATGTCTGGTGCAATTGTTCACCAGACTGATGCCTGAGCAGTGATCCACCCCTCCTGGCCAATTCCCCCAGTTTATAGACTGGGAATGATGTTCTATGGTATGGAATATCCCTTTGGCTAGTCCAGGTCAGCTGTCCTGGCCATGTTCCCTCCCAGCTTCTTGTGCGCCTGCTCTCTGGCAGAGCATGGGAAACTGAAAAGTCCTTGACTTAGGATAAGCGCTACTTAGCAACAACTAAAACATCCATGTGTTATCAACATTATTCTCACACTAAATCTAAAACAGCACTGCAGCAGCTACTAGGATGAAAATTATCCCTGAAGAAAGCAGGACAGGACCCAAAAATGCTTCTCATAGATAAGGATTCAATCCCAGCTGTGAGTAAAAAATCCCAGCCTGAATATTGCAAGGATGGAAATGCATAGGCTGGTTGGACCCATCTTTCATGCCTGGATGAAGCCCAGAGACGCTGTATGCTGGATTCCTGTGCTGAGTGGGGTCTTTTCTTTTGGCAGCAGTTTGAGATAACATCCTCTGCAACAGAGGTTTCAAGCAGTGCAGCCTTGGGGCAATTGGGAGCCATCTGTGGGCTGGACTCAGTGTCCCTTGCCTGCATCTGAGCTGCTTGGTGCTCTGTGCTCCTGCCAGGCTCTGCCTTCTGCAGGACAGCAGAAAATTGCATGTGGCTACTCACCTTGGACTGCAGAGCAGTATCATATGCATATACTTGAGAATGGTTCATGTAGAAAAATTAATTGTACAGCTGTCCTGACTGATGATGGGTGCTTAGAAATGAAAAGCAGTGTTTAGGAGCTGGCTTGGCTGTCTCCTGGCAAAGCTTTCCCTGTGAACAGCTCCCACTGCCAGAGGATTCTAACCAAAATGCAAACTTTGCTTCCCAAAATAACCACTTTTTCCCCACTTTTTTTTTTTTTTTTTTTTCCACGCCTGACACTGTGCGTGGGAGAAGTGAGGCATGTGTACTGGTGTGCACTCTGTGGTCTTGACAAGCCAGGGCCTTCTGGACTGGGGGTTGTGTCATATTCAATTCTTGTCTCTTATGTACTTTTGACCCTGCATCTTTCTACATATATCATGGAAAGTAGTTTTGCACTGTGAGAAGGTTGCTTGTATAGTCACCTCGGACAAGTTGTTTATTAGAGCCAAGCCTGGAAATTGGGCCTGTAGGGACAGAGCTGATGTGTGCTGGTGAGGGGTGTTTTGGAGTTGTGCCTCTCCAGACCCAAAGGGACAATGCCTTCACCTTTGTGTGAGGTGTGGAAGAATGGTGGCTGCCTCCATGGGACTGAGAGAAGGTAGCTGTTTCATGGGCAGTGAGAGATGTAAAATGGCACTTGTCTTGGTGGCAGAGAGAAATCAGGTTCTGTGTTTACAGATGCACTGTGGAGTAGTCACGTCTTCTGTAAGTTATACCTTCAGATTACACAGGTCACTGAACTTCATTTAACCTGTAGCTTTGCGAATGTAATGGCATTAATAGAGAGCTGAGAAAAGAGCTTGTCTCCTTGAAGAAATTCATAGGAGTTGACCTTCTACTTTGCCCTGAAGTAAGGCAAACAAAGATGAAAACGATGAGTTTTTGCAAAGGCAAAACCCTCTGTGTTTCCAGTTTATTGAAACTTTTTTACTCCATTAGGTTTTTTCGATATTAAGATTAAAGTGACTCAAAATAAATTCCACAATAATTTCCCAGAGGTTGTTTCTGTTGAGTGCATTTTTTTCAGAGGACAAACCCACATGATTGGGAAACTTCCCACTTGATTGAGATATCACCAGCTTATTTGTGTCAGGAAGCACAGTGAAGCCTCACCACTGCCTCACGGCGCATTGATCCCTACGGCTGCCCTTGCAGCAAGGCTCGGCTCAGCAGTGTTCCTGTGTAGCCGTGAGCTCACGTGGGATGAGTTTTGGGACAGTGAGGGCAACCAACCAGTGGGAACTGTGAACCTTTCCCCTTGTACTATTTCAAGGACTAAATGTTTGGATATTGTTAGGAGATGGTTTTGCATGTGTTTATCAATGTGACCTTTCTTGTGCAAAATAACAGGTTTTCTGCACAAAATCCACACTGGAAAAAACTCTGCATCTTTATGAGTAATATAGCTGAGTTTCCTGAGGTGTAGCCCTTTCTTTAATAATTCTTTTCTAAGATACAGTTTATAGATTTGATGTAGAGATAAAGTCCTGCAGACGGCTGCTTCACACACTGTGCCTTTTCTACAGCCAGCATGAACGCTGTGCTTTTCCTGAAATTGTCTCCAGTCCTGTTCAAATTCTATGGAGAACTCGTTTTAATAACAACTTGCCTAAAGAAACAAATTTCATTCTCTAAGAACAAAAGGGACCCTGCTTTTAAAATACACAACCCGCCTGTAAGACACACAGGCACCCTGTTTGAGCAGGAAGGATATGAATTCTGTAACTCCTGACTTGGTGAAGATGTTTGAGAAAGACCTTGGCCTATAATGCTGTACAATTACTGGTATTAAAAGCACTCCATTGATGTTCCCAGCTTAAAAAAAAAAAATAAAAAAAATCTATTTTCCTCTTGTGGAGGGTTGTGTTGCTGATCATTTTGTCAGTTGTATCTGGGGTGTTATTAGCAGCTTTCATTAAACTAAAATTTAGGATAAGCAAGTTGCAATGGTCCAAGCTTAAATATCAGCTAGAGGTTGTTTGGGAACTGATACCATATTTTTTAGTTGGATAGGTGCAATAACTTCCCTTATGAAAGGAATGTGTTGTAATGATAGAAATTCAGTGCACGAACTAGCGTGGATGAATGGTACTTTTTGACAGAATTGGTGAAGTCCTTCAGCTGTCTGCAGATGAAACCCATAAAAGAAGCCTGTCTGAATAAAAACCTTTAATTTTCATTGCTATGCAGAAAAATATCAGCGGACCAAAGACATATATATATCTACTCTCTCCTATAAATAAGAAGGTTGTATCTGCAGCATGCTCTGTCCTTCAAAGGATGCCAAGGCTTTCTCTCCCTTTGGAGAGAGAAGGTAACTGGCCTCATGAATGAAGGTGATTTCTAGGATGTCACTCACCTACTTCTGAGTCTCCACAGCCTGTTTTTCCATCATCTTTTATGGGACAAGAAAATAAAAAAAATTGAAACTTTTCAGTAAACTAGGTCTTGGTTTGATCTGTGTGAATCTGGTTACAGTGAGGACTTAGCCCCATAGGTTCGTCTGGATTTTTTTTATAACACTTTTACTTGGACACATGTATTTAGGTTTTGTTTTGGTTTTTGTCTCAAGTTCCACAATTAGATGAGGCTGCTGATGTGCTTTCACTGTTTCCCATACAAATGGGCTCCTAACAGCTTTACAGATTAATGATAGCTGAGCATGTATGCATATGCTTGGAGCAGCACAGGGGGAGACCAATTGAAATGGGAAGAAAAGCTAAGAGCTGCAGTTCTACAAAATAGGTTCTCCCTCTACATCGGACCTAATCTGCTTCTTTGGCCATAGCTTTTCACTTGTTACAGACACAAATGTCAACTAACTCATACTGCTGTGCCACCAGTTTTATTGCAGTGGCCATGCTGATGGAATTGCTCAGCAGTAGGGTGCATGGCTGCCCACACATAAAAAACACTTTCTCCTTCCTCCTACTGAGCCTTGAATCACTTTAGAAGGGTCTAAAAGAAATTCTTGTGGTGCTGAGCCTTAATAGTACCAAGACTGATCTATTTGGTCAGTCTTTCCCTTGTGCAAGCAATAGCTGTTTGTGACCGTGGAGGAAGGGCAGCAGGTTTTAGTCTGACATTCCTAGTTTTAGCCTTTATCCAAGAGTTTTAGGAATAACCACAGCTTGACAGCAAAAGTCTGCTGTCTGTAGCATGTTGCATGACAACCTTGTGTCCACGCAGCTTCAAGCAACTGAACCCAACTTGGTTCCGCAGTCTTGGTCCAGAGAATTTGTCTGCTTTAACTGTGGCTCATTAATAGGTTTAAGGGATAAAATATTGTACCAGATTTATTCTACAGCTCCTGAGAAATTTAAACTTGAGTGCTTTTCACTAAACCTTATTGCAATGCCCCTGTACATAGATCAGAGCTGCTTGGTCCTGCTCTAGTCTTGCCATAGAAGTGCTCGATCAATGAGAAAAGTGGTTGATGTCAGAGATGCTGACAGGTAAAGGCATCATGCTGTCATCCAATTTTTGACTCAGGAAAGACCCTTGCTAGGAGAGCTGTCTGAGAGCACTTAGATGCTCATTGCCCACTGTCAAGAAGCCAGCTTCTGGGTTAAGAAAGCGACAAAAAGCCAATGGGAAATCACTGCAGAGCTGGCCTGCAGCAAGGGAGTGGGACTGCATTTGCTTGGTGCAGCAGTGCTTGTCTTCAGTGAGAGAGGGGGGGAAAAGGCATTTTGCTCTTGCCTTCACAGCAGGCTCTTTCTGAGTGTGGCAAAGCTCATGGTTTGTCATAATTAATGTATCATTAGCTTGTCATTCCTGTGGTCATCTAAATGTTGATGCTTCTACCCTCTCCAGGCTTTCCAATTCGAGAAGATTGGAAAATGTGAAAATGAAGCTTAGGGATGGATCACATTAGAAAACCTCCAGTCTGTGAGGAAGCTGGTTGTTTATTTGAGGTGTGTGTAGAGATGGAGGGTCAGATATTCTCCCTGGGGAAATGTATGGCTCAGATCTGCTTAGGACAAGGCAAATACCAATGCTTAGCAGTGATCAGCGCTGAGAAATGTCTGCCCTTGGCAAGGGTAATACAGGACCGTAAGGCAGATATTTTTTTGTAGGTCGAGTGGTAAAATGAGTGGGCAGAGGAGACGACTCCATCCGATTTGGCAGAGAGAGCAAAGCCACTCAGTGCCAGGGTGTGTGGAGGGAACCCAAGCGTTTTGCACAGCTGTGAGAGCCTGGCTGTGGGAATCATGGGAACACACAGCTTTGGCTCTGCTTGTTTACAGAGGAAGTAGCAGCAAGAAGCATCTGAATTCTGCATGCTTCGCGGGCCAGCATAATTGAAATCTATGGTAAAATACAAATTAACAGTGGTCCTTATTCAACCTGAGGTGTTTGCTTCAATTCTGTTATCCAAGATGATTGTGAATAGTGGTGCTCTCATTTGAACATCCCTCTAATACCGAGTGGGGTGTGAGACCCCAGTATCCCTAATCCTGATAAACTAAAACTTCTGATGTCATGGGGACGGGAAAAAATGTTTTTGTAAAAGGAGGATGGTTTTAATAACTTCTGTAGATCTATTCACACAACATGCAAAATTGCTCCAACAAATGGCATACAATATCTGCCTGGTTTTGCTTATAATTAGGAAGCCCATTGCTCTTAATGGGACAGATAAGTGGGAGGCCCTGATTTGACAGTGCACTTGTGAATCCCACTGTGTAGTAAGTTCCCATGAACTCACAAAGAGGATGTTCCCTTGACTACAGGGGGATATACTTAAGTGCTTTTCTGGAGAGTCGCCATCACGAGTCAGATGTAAGGACTCTCAGAAGCAAAGCTGTTAGAGTGGTAAAGCTCCTTTAGCTAATGCTTGTACAGAATGGAATCCTAATGTCATGAATAATGATAAGAATGGGGAGCATGATGCTTGTGGCCAAAGGAACTGGGCTCTGCTTGTTTCTCAGCAGAGACATGGGCCCAGGGTGATGGCACCATTTTTATGTAATTATTTTTATTTTTTTTTTAGCTAGCTACGTGTCTTAATCTTGAGGGATAAAACTGTCTTGCTCTGCTCACAGCTGGAGGATTCTGTGGGAGAGGTGAAAATTAATCCTGTCCCGGGTTGTTTACTGGAACGACAGAGATCTGTATTCTGTTGTTCAAGTAGTTGCTCTCTTGTTATGAGGATGAGAGAGGCTGTGAGAAGCATTCAAGAAACAGGCTCTAAAGATGTCTGTCTAATTTTATTGGTCCCATTTGAAAAATTACATCCCCTCATTTCCTCCAAAAAAGAGCTGTGAGCTTTGTCCCCTCCCACTCGTCATCTGCAATATAGCTAGATTTGTACAGCAGATAATCACAATACTGGAGGAATAACATTTCATCCAGACTTGCAAGGGGCCTTCAGCTCCTGTGGAAAGCAAGGGAACTGCAGCCAGAGTTTTTCCACCTTCAGCAACATTCAAGACATGGCTATGCAGCCCCTCTGGAGCTCAGGAAATTTCAGCCCATCTGCTGAAATAGACTTCTGAGAATATGTGTCTTCTCTTCCAGCCTGCAGGGTTAAAACAAAAACCAAAGGCATCCACAGCTACTTAGTTGTTCTTGAGGAGTGCTGGAGAGGGAGAAAGCTTAAAAATAGACAGGCATATATGTTACTAAATTAATATACCTGCTCTGCTGTGGGATAGTGACATCAGTGTCACTGCTGTCATCTGGCATTAAGAATGAACCTATCACTCTTCGTTTACCAGGCTTTGATGATGGATTTGGTGAAATTGTTGCCTGAGTTGATGGACTCTTCTCTCCTATAAATGACGTGGGAAGCGGTGATCAGCATGGCCATGCTAAAGGGGGCAGCTGGGCAGGGATCCTGGTTGCGGTCAGGGAGGGAAAGTCTGCAGACTGCTGCAGCAGCTTGGGACAATGTGTGGGTATTCCCCTGTGGTCTGGTATGAGGTAAGCACAGAGAAGCCCAGAGCCCCAGCAGTGTATCTTAAGGGACTTCACGATAACTTCCTAACTCATGGGTGGACCTCACTTCTTCCAGGAAGAAAGCATGGGCTTTAAAATAGAGAGATATCAAACCTCCAGAGGATGGGTAAATAATGTGTCCTGTTAGTAGGCGGGGGAGAACCTGACAGGCAGGATCCTGAAAAACCACAGAGTGTGTGAAGATGGATGGAGAAGCTGTAGTCCATCTCTTCTCTTCCTTTGAGAGAGACTTTCCATGGGCAGACTGGTACAAGAAGTCCTATGCTTACTGTAATGGCAGTGCTTCATAATCAAAAGCCAAAATTCAGCTACCCTGTTGCCCTTGGAAACTCAGTGAGTGATGCAGTGGGGTTGGGCTGAACAACTGGATTTTGATGCATTTGGATTCCCTTGAAATTTATGTCAAATGTGCCTTTTGGCATCTGAAATACTTTCAAAATCTGGCCCTAAATGTATATATCCTGCAGAAAGTGCCTGAGTTTCAACCAAAATGTGGAATGGATGACAAAATTTGTCCTGTGGCAAAGTATTAATGTTAGTTACCCTGTAATTAACAGTGGATGCAACATCAGTTATAGTGTACAGAGAACCAGAGAAAAGTATATATTAAGAGATATTTTTCTTCTGAATAAAATTGCTAAGTATCCCAATCTCCAAGTCTTTCCAGACTATGTTGCAAATAGAACTATACAATTGGCAACCTGAAATCGTTTCAAGCAGCAGCATTTGGTCAGTGTCTGTGCATGGTGGGGCAGAGCTATGCCTGTCTGTGGAATTGTTGTACTCTTTTCTCGACATTTAATTATCACCCACAGTGTCATGAATTTTGTCTGAGGTCAGAGCTTTGCTTCATGCCCCACGCTGGGGCAGGCAGAGAGGGGCTGGTTTAGCAATGCCCTGGGTGTTGTCTGCAGAGCTTTCTGGTAGCTCCCTGCTTTGGGTATTTCTTTACACCCTTCTTGCACCCCTACCACAGCCATGTTGGCCTCTAGAGCAGCTCCCTATAAGAGCTGTTTGCATTTCCAGCCTCTTTCCATCAAGCAATAGGACCCTCTTTTTTGGTGCAGTGCCAGCAAAAGCAGAGCTATTGAAACTAATTATATTTATATATATGTACTTCATAATCAGGCAGTTAATTATGGCTTAGGGAGCAGATGGCAGTCCCTGACATTTACTGTATTCATAGCGGTTTTAAAGTGAAGTGTATATATTGCAGCTAATTATGACTCAAAATATGTAGGTAACTGTGAACCTGGCCCTTGCCTCAGTGCATGTTACTTGTCTGAAGAGTGCAAGTTGTTTGGGGAGATTTGTAGGCAGGGTCCCTGAGGGTCCCTGTTGTAACACCTCTCTCCTCCCCTCTCCATGGTTTGGGTGACAGTGCCTCTGCTTTGTTACTAGTGCTCTTTTGTAGGCGAACTCAGGCTATCGTTTACTTTTTTTCTTTAAAAGATTATAAAATGTTTTACTCAGTCTTCTTAAAATCCAGATGGGTGATAATGAGCCCTTCTACTGCTGGAAAAATATGGGGATAGGAACTCTTCAAAACACCTAAGAAACATTTGGTTTCTTTCCAATGTCTTCTGTAAAATTATTTCACTAACACCTGTGAAATGTTTTATCATCTTTTCACACATACACCCAGGCTGCAGTTTCTGTTGGGGAAAAATATTTGCAGAAATATAGAGTAGGAAAAGTTTGAAAACCAATCTGGAAAATGAGGAGCCTGAGCTTTTAGCTTGCAACACCCAGTGCACCCTCTATTTGCATTTTAGGGTCTTTTCCTCCACAGGAGAGGGCCATTTTGAGCCTGGAGCATTTGTGCTCTCTTCAGCATCAGACTAGGAGGTCATCGGGTCTAATTTAATTTGGAAGTCTGAAGGGTGCTGATTTCACAATGGCTGATAAGAATGAACTGTCAGAGGGATATCAGCCTATCTGCCTGATTCAGAGCTATGGTAGTTTGTTGGGTTTTTTTCCTTAGCAATTGATTTCTAAGGAGTTTTGTTTGTGCTTGAATTATATTTTGAGAAAGGAAGAATGAAACCCAGCATTTCATCCTGAGGAATATAATAGTTTCTGGCCCTGGTCACAAAGTTTGAAAAGACTAAAATAAATCCATAGGTGCTTATGACAGTCTCAGCATAAAACTTCTTTTAAGGAAGGAAGAAGCTAGACTGGAGGCCACTTTTATTTTTTGTCTGTGTGTAAGACCTAAAATGATATGATTTAAATTTTTTGAGCTTTTTAAACAGAGTTCAAGGCTAATTGCGTTTATGTGCGTAAATCTGCCTATAGATGTTGCAGGTGAAATCCCTTAAGCCTTGTAGATCATGACACTGAACAGCTAAAAGGATATGTAGCAGAAATGGTTAATTAGGCTCATACGGGTTTTTGATTATTCAGTCTATACATTCCCAGATCAATGGTATTTCTGCCTCCCTGCGTACTATATGTGTGAAATGTTTTATTTATCTAAAAAGCTTTAGAAATTTTATAACATCTCACATAAAATTCTGAGAAAGGCGATGACTGTCTTTTCTTATATTGTGACTCAATAAGCAGAATATTTGGGAACGTGTTGTCCTTATACATACAGTCGATTAGGTCCATGTGGATATATTCTTTTTCTGATGACAGGCTGTCATACAGATAAAAAGAATATTGGTATTTTGCCCCATGTGCAGTAAATGCTGAATCTAAAGAGTGAAATAACGAGGTATGTTTGGTTTGGTTCCCCCTGCCCCAAAAAACAGTAGTATTAAACTTAAAATGCTTCATTTCAAAGCCTGGACCTAAAAATGATATTTTTCATCTGGATTCTCTTGATAGAAAAATGAAAAAATAATAAAGTTGTGTTTTCCCCATAGCTTGACATTTTCTGGTGAACTCATTAGTTCTGATGGTAAAGTTATATTAAAGAAAATGTTCATTGTTTCCAGTAAAGAAGGTAAAAATGAAAGGATCATGGGGTCATGTAAGAGCTGTTTGTAGTCTGGGAGCATCTAATGGTGAGTAAAATAAGAAACTGGTTTCTGAAGAAATCCATTATGCATTGTGTCAATTAAATGATAAAAATAAATGACTACAGGAATCATCATTTTCATAACTGGGTAAAGACTGCAAAACTAAAATAGTGCTCCTTTGGCATTACTGCTGCCAGATTTTAGGAAGACAGATCATTACAGCCCCCAGCCTGCAGGGATGCCTGCGTAGGAGCATCCTCTATTAACTTGAGCTTCTTCCCTTTCCTAGTGCTTTCCGAGCTCTACCGGGAGGGTGCTGCTCTCTTTCATTTTGCCCAGTTTTGTTCCTTGTAACCTTCTCAGCAGCATAGAGAAAATCAATTGACTTATACTTGTTTTAGGAGGATTGGAGAATAATGGAAGTGGCTCTTGTGGATGTGACATAGACTGCTTCCATTCATCCCTGAGGTACGATGAATGGAGGTGCGAATTGATTTTAAGTACCTCCAGAGCCAGGACTTTGGCAGGCATCTTATGAAATAAGACAAATTGTATTCTGCGTTGTAAATATTTGTTGTTGTTGTTCTTTAAACACATCTTATGCTGAATAACACCCAGGCAAGTTATATGATTAGAGAACTCCCTGGGAATCGTGGTAGTTTCTGGTGATCTAGAAGGGCGTCAGAGAAATTGGAGTCTGACACATGCTGTCAAATTTGCCTGCTGGGTGGTTTGGCAATGAGTCCACCGAGGTTGGCCTTCTTAATTTAACAACTGCATTCTGTAATGTTTCTTTTGTGACTTATCTTCATTTTTGTTGTTGTTGTTCTTAATAAATCATAATTTCATTTTATTAAACCAGAACACTTCTGCCATCACTTACAAAAATAAAACTGCCATAAGCATTACTATCTAAACCCACAATTATGCTGCAAGCCAGTAGGCATTTTACCTGTACAGGGGTGCTCTAAATTCTCCTGCAGTGATCAGTTACTTCACATCTTCCAAACTTTGTGATTGACTATTGTGTACATATTGAAGATATTAGCCTAATTTGTCTGAGATTTTTGAGTAATTGCCATCAATAATTTTATACTCTACAGTCTTTCTCTTTTGCCTCAGATTTTTGTAAACATCATATAAGTACATAAGTAAGAACTGACTGATATATTTAATGTGTATCCCATTTACAAGCATTTGTTACTCTCATTTGATCAGATTAAAAACCATTTAGGTTAAAATATCCAGTATTCCCCAAACTGTATGATATCATAAAGTGGGGAGACAAAACAAATCTAAGAATAACAATCAGCTCCTAGCACAGCACATCAGTTTATTGGGAAGTATATGTAATTTTCTATTAAATTGTTTAATGAAACAATGACAAACAACAAAACCTTATTTTAAAAACAAAGACATAAGTTTCCATAAATAAAGTGATGTGGTGCAACTTTTAAGGCCTTTTAAGTGATGCTTACAGTGTAGCAGTGCTGAGGGCTTTAATAATCGTGTCATTAAAGCTGATGAAACAATTCACCCAGTATATTCTGTAAACATTAAAAAAAAATAAATAAAAAAAATCAAGATAATAGAAAGAAAGAGAAGCTAAGGCCCCAGATTCAAGTCCTGTGAGCACATGAAGGCTTTCAGCTCCTAGAAGCACATCTCCTTGACACTTTTTTCCTCCAGCTAAAACTTGGTTCTGCTATTTTAACTGTAGACCTTGTAATTTGTTAATTTATACTTAGAAGTTAATTGCTATCAGTACAAATAATATTAAAATTATTATATTATAATGAACATGTCACAAACTCCGGAAGGAAGATCTGTGGATGACCTCATGCTAATCAAAACTGCTCTAAAATTTAGTGCTTCTGTGGCATCATTAATAATAATAAATGCAAAGCGATGTATCCTGCTCCAGCAGGTAATTACACTTGACTGGACTGAATTGATTTGCTTTGTGTTCAGTTGAGCTGAACTGACATACAAGGGACATACAAGTAAGTTTATGGCACCTGTCATTCATCCTGAATAAATGACCTTTTCAGAGATAGAGAATTAATTTTCTGAAATGCTTCTGATACAGAAGAAAACTACCATATTCACATTAGCTTAGGAAGTGCAGATATTTTCCCTCAATTAGAAGGCTCAAGGAATGCATAAATAATATTTAATATATATTACATATTGAATCTTTGAATATTTGAATTAATCTTTAAGAAAACCTTATGATTTGTGAGATACTTTATGCTTTCTTATCTTTGATAACTAATTGCCCAGTACTTGAGAATGCTTCCCTAAAGGGCTCTCTGATTTGTATCAGCTTGCAGAAATGTAAAAAAGCAGACTTGTAGCTATGATGTGTCTAAACATCCCTTTTATCACCATGGGCCTCTGTCTGGGAAGGCAACACTCCCTTTAGTGGCGATGTTACATTCATTTTCCACCCAAGTGCAGTCAAAGTTCATTCTTAGTTTAAAGATGGCTTTTGCAAGAGTCAACTGTTTGCCAGTAATTTCAAGGAACTTAATTGTATTCACCCAGGTAATTTCTGTGTTCTTTGTTGAATAGTTTTAAAAGTTAGCCTGTAAGGTTTCAGGGCATTAGCTGCTCTACAGGATGTCAATCTGTCCTTGCTCTGCATGCAGTGGATGCTTTGTTTGGTAACCTTCCACTAATAAAAAAATCAATATTTGAAGTCCCACACTGTTACAGTATTCATTTTAAACAGATGTAAATTTTTTAATCTCCTCTGGAACTAAAAGCAGAGGGAGAAACCTTAGCAATTCTCTAAATGGGTTTAGATCTTGATGGATGTGACTTAGAGGAGAACACATCTTGCCTCTTATGTTTAACACTGAAAAAATATACACACAATATCCTGTTTGGTATTGAAGTGCCACAGGCAGCAAGGACAGACTGTCACAAAGCCTGGTCCCATCTTCTCGGTTTCACAAGCAGATAGGGAAGGAGACAATCCTTTTGGACTATCTGTAACAACGTGCTTTTCTGCTGCAACGTGGTTTGCTTTCTGCATGGAAGAAATCAATAGACAGTGAGGAAGGACAGTGGAAACTATTTGAGCAGCTTTAGAAGGCATTGATTTATGCAGCTTGTTTCATCATGGCAGTCTAAAGAGAGAGCTTAATTGTTTCTTTTTGCTCTTGGTGTCAGAGCTCTCCAGACAGCAGGTCACAGTCCTGTTGCAAGGAGTGTAGAGCTGAGTTATTGCCCTGCTGTTTTCTGCCTTATTCCTCCTCACGCTGCTGTTATGGTCCATGTGAAGTGAGGAAACTCTATGGACTGATGGAGTAATATTCTGGCACTCCAAGGACTCCCATCATTATGAAAAAGTAAAAGGAGGAAAAAAAAACCAGTGATGCTAGAATGCATTATGTTTCTCTGGAGAAAGGAAGGAGGTAAATCAAGGTGTGGGGCACAAAGCTCAGAAAGTGTGAGCTACATACACCCCTTCGGCTTTACAGCATAGCTGTTCTGGGAGACTATTGCTATTCTGCCAAAACCCATCCTGTCCTGACCCGGCTGTATGAATTGAGGTACCTGGTACAAGCCTCTCTCTCCTATCTCTGAGTCCACAGGAGACGTTAAAAGGTTCTCCATCAAAGGACAGTGCTGCCATCCATCACCTGCTTGTTCCTATTCCTGAACCAGAACAAGTTTTCTCCAGACACCAGCAGGGAGTATCAATAATTCAAATAGGTTTTGGTGATGAACCATGCTTCCATTGAGGCATGATGTTCAGCTCCTATCTGTTAGCTCACAGCATGTCCCTTGGGAAGCCTGAGGCAGGTTTTGTGTTGACTGTGGTCTATCTTTCATGAAATGTTTTGAGCAGAGGAACGTGACCCTACCCTGAACACGGTTTGAATTATGAGATAGGTTCCCTCCTCTGCCAATGTTTGCTTGCAAAGGAGAAATGACAGTATTTCTCTTTCCCCTTTCTTCAAATGCTTTGGGCATTTTAAGCATGATTTTGAAAATCCTAATGGTATGGTTCATGAAAATATAATTTCTGTGTAGTTGAGAACACAATGTTAATGCATTATTGAGAGTGATGTAATATATTAACTACCCCATAAGTGTCCAAGCTTATGTCTTCCTCCAGATAGCCCTTGATACCATAAACTATATAATTAATAACCTGTTGTCATATATTGCATCAACCATCTATTGTTAAGATTAGCTGAAATTTTCTCAAGAGAGCAATTCAAATAATGTCACGAAGAAACCCCCTTTCCAGCCTTCCCAGACTTTTCAATTGATATTTAATATGAAATAACCTTCGCTACTTGACTGAACCGTTCCAGGAAGGGAGGCCTGGAAAAATGCTTCAGACAAAAGCCTTTGTGTGAGTCCCATGTTACTCAGAAGTGCCATCACATCATAGCTGTACATGCTCACCATTACAACATTGATAGACGAGACCCTGGGACATTTCTTTCCATCAGCATTATGCTTCCAAATTGTGAGTGTGAACTAGATTATAACTGGGAGGAAACTAATTTAGTAGCGATTTCTGTGAAGCCAGTAGTCCCTGCCTCAATGCCCATTTAACTTAGCACAGTAGGGAGCCTGAAAATAGAGACAGTAAAATTCTCCTTTCATAATGGATGAATCAATTTAGCCAGCCTAGTTAATTCAAATGCAAATTATGTGTTGAAAGTGTCCATTATTTATTGCTTCATCTAAGACAGTTTCTCTGTTTCCCTCCTTAATTTCTGAAGTGCAGAAGAGAAATGCTGAGCTACCAAACCTCTCTTAGATGCCAGCCAATTTTAGCACACTTTCAAATGATGTTTGATTTTTATTCTCCAGTTTATACCTAATTTTAGGATTGTTTATTTGCTTTGACTTGTTTGTGGTTTCCAGCTGTGGAGCGTTTCCACTGCCAAGTGGTTAATTTTCAAGTGAGCAGTTGGATACCAGCAGGAGGAACACCTCGTCCCAGCTGGATGACCAGTGCCAGTTGCATGCTGTATTTTCCTTCAGGTTAGGCTGGAAAGTGACTGTGTCTCCTGCTCTGTGTGTGCTGTTTGCATATGTACTTGCATACCTGTGTCCACACACATGTACAGGAATCCTCTTGGATTTTTTCCCTCTGGGCAACAATATGTGGTGTTCCTCCCCCATCAATTAATTTCATGACATGAGAAACTTTTGTGGCTGTGTTTTGAGTAAGGAGAACCACCACCTGATACATCCTAGCTTCACAGAGGGATGAGATCCTGTCCTGGAGGTACAGCAACTCACTGGAGGTCCAGCGGTTCTAGAACGTCCCTTTGCCTCTCATTCCCCTAGGCATTGCCCATACAAGACTATCCAGGAGGTTGTCTTACTGTCATATTCTCTTTATTGCCTCAGGGGTATTGCACCCCAATAATGGAGTGGAGGGCAGTTTCAACACTGTTCCCTTCAGAGAACAGGTTTCCATTTGTGTTGTAGGAAGGTGGCATCCTTTAAACCATCAGCCATTCGCCTGGGGGGAATCCTTTGCAGACCTCTAAGAAAAAATGCTGGAGGACTATCACCAAAAATAGATGGCAGCCAAGTAAGAAATCAGGCTGCAATTTTAGAATGTAGGTGATGATTAAAGTGTTTTGTATTTAACAGCAAGGAAAGTCCACTTTTATTTATGCTACAGTTGCTTTTTCTTTTTTTTTTTTTTTTCACCCCTCCATGTGGAAGGGGAAAACTGCTGTTATTTTCATCTGGTCAGACACCCTTGCAAGGACTGCCAAATCGTTTCTTTTCATGTGAAGAAGCTTTTTTTCACTAGGCATGGCTCTCCATTTACCATTTTCCTTCAATATTCTCCAAAATATCTGCTTAAAATGGATAAGGGAAGCTCTATGATCCCTTCCTTCACACAGGTAACAAATTATTTTTCATTTAAGATTCTGAATAAGACTCACAATCTCACTGGCTTTCCTGGCTGGAGATGCCAAAAACCTCAGCACCAACCTAGAGCTATGCTCTGTGAGTCCTCTACAAAGCAATCTGGATAAGAGCACCTGAAAACACCATTTCTTCTCCTCTTATGTTCCTTTCAGTGGGGACAGCCTTCCTTTTCAAACAGCATCTTTTTTACCCTGGGCACATCATCCAGATTAGACAATGAGGGTCAGAAGCTGTGCATGTACCATTGCTCTGCTACATGTCCTCTCTAGCCCTTGTCTTAGGGCTGTTTCCTCAACACCACCATTGTTAAGCTGCTATTTCTCTTCTGCTAGCAAGCATTAGGAAAGCAGTAACTCTTAAAACACAAGGCTGGGAAAGCAAGGTATGAAATGAAGGAAGACTGAGAACTTTGCTTTGTGCTCTTCAGATACTCTGACATTTCCAAATGTCTTGGATATTGTGGGCTCTTTCAATTTAATTGCAAAAGCACCTTTGGTGGTAACAGGAATTTATTGTATTACCTAGTGTTCATTTTCTAGCCATTTCTTAAACTGGCTGATAATTGTATTCCTACAAGGCTCATAAAGAAAAATGATCCCAAATGTTCACAGTCTTTTTTTTGTGTCTATTCCAAACTATCTTGTTTATAAAATATTAAAAAAAAAATCAGTTTTCTTAAAGATTTTTATAGGTTAAAGTTTTATTTTATTTAGGTTTTAAATTGTAACGGCAGCTTTGCAGAAACACTGTGGGCCCTTAAAAAATTAATAACTATATATCAATTTAGCTCAGCACATTGTTTGCAGTATGTATCATCCATTGCTTGCAGACTTAGCTCTGCTGGTGAGGCACAACGCAGAAAGAAGCATACAGAAAGGAAAGCTGCCATCATTCAACCATCTGAAAGCTCATCTGTGCATGGAGATACTTCACAAGAGGTAATCCCTGAACCATTTTGTAGGCAGGCATCTCTTAGTTCAGGACAGAGCAAAGAAGCAACTGCTCCATTTCAATTCGATCCACATTCAAAGGCACTTGTATTCCAAAATAACTATCTTAATTTAGGTGGAATAGCTGCTGCGATTTAAATGTATGTGCTACCTCAAACTGAATTAATTTTCAAGTGTAGACAAGCTTTAAGCACTTGGAGGCTGACTTTTAATTAGTACAGATGACAGCACCACCACAGAGCTGGTTTATCTTAATGACAGAAGCTGAACTTCATTAAGTTTTCCAAGCAGCATAAGAAAATGCAAATAAGACAGAGCCTTTTAAGGAGTTTGTGACTACTCCTGTCATTTTTATTACTGATACAATTTTCAGTCATAATCCCATCAGCTTCCCCTTGTTATTGTCCGTGTCAGCTGTGTTCCCAACTTGGCACCATATCCAAATATTTGAGTGGTACAGCAGTGCTTCTCCGTGAGGATGGCAGAAGGTGACACTACTGTTGGGAACAAGTGTACAGCCATGGCCCTGAGCAATCCCACAGGGTTTTGTGCTGTGACTGTACAAGATGGAGCAAGCAGAGGAGAGTCTTGCTTTCCTCTTGCTTTCTGAGATGTGGACCATGCTGTACAGCCATCCACCAAGAAGCAGAGCAACTACAGCTGGAATGGCTCCAACCTTCAGAAAGCATGTGTAAGAAAACTTATCTGAGTGCTAAGTATGTTACCTTGGAGGATTTGTGTTATGTTAACGTATCATCTTCCCTCAGGTAGGAAAATGAGCAAAACAAGCTTGTCTTTGCCCGCAAGTGGCAATGCAATCTCAGATGTCTGTGTTCTGTGTTAGCCAGCAACTGGGAGCTGGTTTATTCAGCAGTCTGAAAAAATAAGTGCCTGCAGTGACCCAGGGAAGTATAAGGTTGCAGAGCACTCACAGCTGCCACAAAAGCAGGGTATGACCCCAGCCTGGAGATTAAAAGCTGCTGGCAACTTTCTGCGACATCTGGATCTGGATGGTGCTTTATGTCTCTTCTGCTTGTAGGCAACAGTTGTTGGGTAGAAAAAGCCATCAAGAAAAATGGCACCAAATACTTTTTAATGTAGTTAAAAGCAGTGGATTCCTACTGATATTTCCCCACCATTGCAGTATTCTGCTTCACTTTCAGGACTGCTGTAAAAGGCAGCATCAAACTTCTGGAGCTGGTCTAGCTTCAGGAAATAGCCAGGCCAGAAGAAAAATCTGTTTTGGGGGTGAGGAGGAGAGACATGTAGAGGAAATAAAGTTAGTTTGATATTTAAAACAAACAAAAAAAGCCAGAGGAGGATAATGTGTTTATGTTTAACAACGATTTTTTTATTACAAATGTGATGTACAGTGACAGTGTGTTAAATTCACTAGTCAACAGGGGACAATACAGAACAATTTGAGGCAAAAGGAAACAGATGCAATTCTGTCTGCAGCTTCACACATCTGCTCTGCAAGCCAGCACTGCTCCTATAATTCCCTAGGAGGGATCCAATAAAAATTCTATAAATTTTTATTGTGTTAGTGGCACTAGTTATTAGAGTGAGGAGCTAGAAAGTTTACCTAGGAGCTGCACCTTTCCTGTCTTTTACTGCAGAGTAAATGATGAGGCTATTGCTGGTAACAGTGATACTACAATCAGAAAACTATAGAAATCATGTTGGAGTGCTTAGCAGGCTGGAGTGGATGTCTCAAAATCCATGGAAAAGATAGTAAGAGTAATAAGTAAAGATACATCAGGAAGGATGGAAAGAAAATGTTGAGATGGTATTTAAATGATATTAAAAAAAGGGAAACCTCTAAAGTTATAGAAGAAATTTATGTAATATATCTTCCCCTGCCCTACTGTTTGATGTTGCCAGAGTTTAAACCAGTGTTAAGTTGCTCCAAACTAAGTTCCTTTCAGTGTAAGCTGATAAACAGCTCTCTGGAACAGAAAAAAAAACCCTAGAACTTGACACCCAAATGCTTCTCTTCACAGAAGTACACAGGAAACATTCCTGGCTTTATAGAGTAAATGAAATTGTAATTCTTCAATATAGGCTTATTCTGAATTTAAACAGTGCTAACCTGGGAACTGAAGTAGAGTGACATGGGGCAAAATAAATAACACTATCAGTCTCATGTGGTAGTCAGCAGACTTTAAAGGCAGTCTAGCTGATCTCCCTTAAATACAAAACTTCGGGGTTTTTGGATCAAATCCCCTGAGTGCCCCTTTGCAGGTAAGCCCTGTGCATAATTTTCAGGTGTCCTTACAGTCACAGCGTTGCTCTTGGGTAAGCTATAGTTAACAGAGGGAAGTGAGATGTCTCCTTATATAACGGAGATGCTGTTTTACTACATGATTGCCCGTTTCTGTTTCATCGTGATCCATAACCACAGATTATTTTCACAATACACTATTCACAGATGGTAGTCCAGCCCAAATGGGGATAAAAAGCACTTATTTCCTGGCAGAAACGTGGTGCAGCAATCCTTTGCTTAATCCATGAGAGCCAGTACTCCCAGAGAGGCAGCCGTGGAAGAGCAGTTATAGCATGTGAGGACTGAGAGGTAATCTCTCACTAGCATTAGCAATAGCATTAGGGATACAGATATATACTTAATTTTGACCACATTTTGATTTTTTTTCATATGATTGCCTAACTTTCAAAGCCCCTGATTTGAGATCATGCTTATAAAGCCATTTCTTCAAACTTTAGCTGCTCTGTGCTTTCTAGGGTGCCCCAGGTTGGACAGCTAAACCTAGAAGCTCACAAAGTCCTTGCCTTCTTTTATCTCCTTGGTCTTCGCATCGCAACCTCCGAGGTGAGGGAGTCTGTCTAAGCGCCTCCAGCTCCCTCAGCTGCTGCCTTCTTCCCTTCCCTCAGCATGGTTGCCCTTTGTGGGAACCATGTGCTCAGACTGGGAGAACCTTTTTGCCAGTTTGTTAAGGTATCTTCCCACCTGCCATTGACCCTGGGGTAACATCTCTGAGAGGGGGCTGGAAACAGAAACAGCAGAAGGAGGGAAAGGGAGAGCCACCATGCTGGGGAGGCCTTGCTGTGAAGGGCTGATAGCCTGACAGAAAATGGCTGCCACCGCCTCCCCACATGTCACCTCACAGTACCTTGTCCTCTCCAGAGCCTTCAGCACTCCATTTGGGTCATATCCTCACATGCCAGAGTATCAGGTTTTGCTATTTTTGTGCGCTACAGCTTTTCCTAGTGTTTGATAACTAAGAAATCCCAGGTGGCAGACCTGCTTTTATTGAGGTGTTTGGTGCAGCAGACTTGGGAGAGACCATTATTCCCTGTCTCCTGCTTTCCCTGGGTGTTTATATAGAGCTGAGGTGCTCAACAAAAACTTCTTGGACATCCTTATCACAGGCCTTATCCTTATCTTGAATATGTTATTTTTATTACCAGGGTCCTTTATCTGTAGAAAAGGAAGTTGAAAGTGCTGACTGAACAGCCCCATCTCACCTCGGTAAGGACACTGCAGTAAGAAAAATACATTTTCCTTTCTGGTCACGTATTCTTCATGAAATGTAAATAAATACTAGGCTATGAAGCATGTACTTTTGCAGAATACAATGTTATTTAGAAATTGAAAGACTCTTGACAGGTAAAACAATGGGCAGATTTATTTTTTTTCTTCTCTAGAAACAAAACTTCGCACTTAATCTCATCAGGTTTGTTTAAATGTGTATTACAGTCAAACCAGTTTACCTTGTGTTTAGTTTATTGGATTAGGTTAAACATTCAGATTCTAGAAATCCTAAAAAGAATAGAATTTATTTCACTGTGGAAGATTATTGCATTCGAAAATGTGAAAATTTAGCACACTAAAACATGACAAACATTAAACTTAATCCAGAACCAAAGTTCAAAAAATCTTCAGATGGGAATGCACATATACTACCTTTCAGGACTTTAACCTGAAGTGATTTAATATTTTTTCACATAAAAAATAATTTATGCTTGCAGAAACCCACTGAAACACTTTATCCTGGGTTATATAATTGAATTGTTGCAGTGACCTGTTGGAAGTATAGTTCCTCTCTGCAGGCTGAGCTGTTTTTGCCAGACAGTTGCATGTTAGTATCATTGTAGTATTAATATTTTCACTCCGTCTCACAAACCAAGTATTGTAATACCAGTTTACTTAACCAAAAGTGAAATATTTTGATCTCACCTCCTAAATGAAACCCAGACATTTTTGAAAAAGCACAGCTTTTCATCTCAAGAACATCTTTACTAAGGTAAATGTATTTTAGTGGAACACAAGCATTTTCAACTTCCAACCACAATTTCAAAAAGCACAATATTTTACATCCTTGCTTGCTAGATAAGACAGAGACTTTCTGCATATTTTTCTAAGCAATCAAACCATTAGTTAGAGCTGTAATGCAGAAAGCAAACCTTTCAACCAAATCAGAAAACATTTGAGGAAATGTTTTGCCAGGTAAATACATTATTGATTACTTTAGAATAAAATGGGCCAAGAGCATAACTAGGTAAATAACTTGGGTCAATATTTAAGAACAGTTTTATGAGTTCTGTAAAACTGTACAGGAAAAAGTCAATGGAAGCAAGATTGTGGTGGCAAATATCCTTAACAAATGTGGTGTTTCTGATGTTGTGGTGGCCCTTTCCCTTATCTTCTCAGCATACTGCACAATAAAGTAAGATATGCTGCTGGCATGGGCCCTGGATACCCACTGGCTTGACAGGCTACCTGAAGAAACACTGAATTTACATGAGAATGACAGACTTACGGGCCAAATTCCTTACTGCTTAAGGTTTTAAGACTTAGAACAGAAAAACATTTGTGCCATTGGAATCAAATTTGTAAACTTAGCACTCCAGCTTAACATTTCAGGCATCCCATGTGCTAGCAACACGGTGACTTGAGACTGGGATTTGCCCTACTCTGACATTTGCTAATGGCTGAGAATGATCCAAGTGGAGCATTTGGATGCCCTCAGCCCAGCAGGGTACACAGCCTATTGAGAAATCTGGAATAGATTTCTGGAAGGCTATGGATTCAGATAAACATAACAGGCATAATTTTTAGATAGAATAAACTTCTGTAACCCTACTTAAATGAGAATAACTGAGTCCAGATTTATATGAGGTAATAATTATTTATTTTCACTTTGTGTTAAAAATTAAACTGGAAAACTGGGTTAGTAATTTTGAAAGGGTCTTTTTCTCCCCTTCAGTTCCCATTCATTCCTGGCCGAGCAAATGTTTTCCTTGATTAAAGGACTGCAAACAGTGTCAGAATAAAATGCACGTTTTGCATAATTGCTTTACCTATGAGGCTGAGATGACTCTTGTGTCACAGTTCTGTTATTTTTCATAGTTCAAAGACATACCCCCTACCCTGAATTACTTGAAAGGGGCATCTTGAAGAAATCCTGTTAGCAGAAAGCAATGTAATAAACAAGCCTGTTTGGGAAACCATGAAGTGCTGTCATCCATAAGAATAATCCTGAACAAACTGTCTGACAGCCTGAAGCCCAGACTGTTCTTTGTGGACTTGTGGGTAATTGCCACGGTGAAGAACATGCACATATTAAATTAAAGGTATGGTTTTTTAAATTACTTTTTTTTTTTTTTTATTCTGTTAAATGCATTAAATCCTATCCTTGCTTCACTTACTGTCAGCATACGGCTTCAGGCATCCCTGTAATGTAATAACCAATAGAGTTATACACACAGCCGTTGTTCTGCAGCATGTGACAGCACAGCTTTGCATTAATATCAGGCTATTATTAATAACACTAATATATTCACTTGTAGAGACAGTGCGTCTTACAAGAGGGTTATTATCTTTGAATTGGGTGGTCTGGCTGCTTTCTACACTTCACTGACTAACACCACTTTTGGAAACAGCTGGCCCTGGGTCTGTCACCTTTAAAAACAAACATCGTGTGACTGTATTAAGTTCAACCCTTGTTCTTCTTTGCTTGGGTTCTGAATCATGGCTGCTACTACAAGGCAGATTAATAACCAAGGGATTAACAGTAAATAAATACCTTGTGCACATATGCTGCAGATGATACAGCTGATCTTTAAGAGATGGCAAAATAAACTTGTTTATTCTTCAAGAGTGGCAAAATGGCCTCACAGACCAGCAAAACTCTCCTATTCATAGAATTGTGCTGTAATTAGTAAGCATGTTAAATTATCTGCAATATAAGGCCATATTGCAGGATCCTGGTGGCTTATGTAAACCACAAATCACTGCCCCAGTATAAGCTCTTGGAAAAAAGAGACCATAGAAGTCACCCAAACTGAGGGGAGCAATGGAGAAAGCTGTGCTTTTAATATCAGAAGCCAACTGGCTGAGAATAAACAGTTTACAATATTAAATGAATGGTTATTTTGAGGTGATATTTTAATTTATATCATGCAGTCACTATGAGACAGAGAGTATTAATACCCAGAATATTTATACACTAATGTTTTACACAACTTACACTGACAAGGAGAGTTTAAAAAAACAACAGACTAATCTAACCTAAGACAACGCACCATCACAAGCTTTTTTAGGAGCTTTTGAAAAATTCCCAGTCAGAGGTTTGATTTTGTTTTGTTCTAAGCACAGCAGGAGGAGGGACCTACTGGGATGTGTAGGAGGTGTCTCCTGAGTGAATCTCAAAGGTGGCCATGGTGGCTGCCTGGTTCTGGTGTCTGGATACCCTGCCCTGCTGAGGGGTGCAGCTTCTTATCACCTTGTGTGACCTAGGGACAGCCCCAGGCCTTCCACCCTTCTAGCTGATCCACCTGTCTCTGGATTTGGTTCCCAGCCAGTACACACTTGTGTTCCTCTGTGGTTTCCAGTGTCCACCAGGATGGATACTGATACAGGAAACCAGAGAGACAGAGGAGTATTGGGAGTAGCACACTGGGGAATGAGACACAAGCAGTGAGCCTGGTGCTTCTCTGGTATTGTGGTTTAGAGACAGGACATCTACTTTCTACAAACGATTTGCTAAATGTTTCTTGTAAACCCCCTATCTAAAATAGATCTGTCAAAATTCATTGGGATTTATAGGAGCTTAATAACTACAATAAATGACTGTATTAACACAGAGAGAACATGCATGGGTTGATTAATAGTTTGGTTTTTTTTTCAAAGTCATAGATAAAAATGAACAACAGAGAAAAGGAAAACCTTCATATAAACTCTGTTGGAGCTCTTGTATTAATTGGCACATAATCAGGTACAGCTGCTAATAATCATGAAGCTCTTTAAACCAACACACACAGAGCACTGCCAATAAGGCCCTTAAGAGCTAGAGATTAGAGAATATGCAAATATACTTTGAAATTCAGGTTGCGGGTTGAAAGTCATGTCTTATAAGCTTACAGATCTCTGATTTTTGCGTTCTGTTTATGTCAAGATGTGGCAATGGGGGATTCCCTCATGGTAAACCAGCTCTTCCACTACTTGAGGTTCACTGAATAATAAATGTCAGAAGATACTTTCTTTTTTAACCTGTGTCCTGTATCTTGGTAATACTAGTCTTCAGAGCACCCAGTCTTCTCGATGGGATACTCTGCAGATTTTTGGAGGGATCTCCTTTTACTGGATACTGTTGTCATCAGGAGAAACTACCTACCTCAACTTGCCAGAGCAACTGCTGGGTCACACAATACCAGGCATGTTCAAATAAGAACATAAACTTGAGAAAGAAATTGATTGTATAGCAATAAAAGATTGATCTAATGATTACAACCTTGGAAGCAGCTACAGATGCAGAAAAAAAAATAAATCCCTAAACATTTAAGAAACCTGCTGTGACTCTTAACAACAATCCCTTATTCTAGCTGTCACTTAGGGGTTTTCCTTTCAGCTCTCAAAGTCAAGGGGCTGATTCGGTAGGATTGCCCCTCCGCAGGGCTAGCTTTCCAAGGAGGCTATCTTCCTGGGGTTTCCATCAGCTGATACTAAAGGGTTTTCTTGTTGATATTGCATACAAACAAAGCTTCAAGGACCTGTTCCTTTACTTGCTTAGGGTCTCACCCCTCTGCAGTGTTGGTGTGGCTTTTATGTGTTCACATAAGTATTAATGAGATATCTTTAACATGAAACATGACAGCTCTGGCTTGTGGAGATGGTCGCTGGGATTCTGAGTTTTTCCTGTTCTTCAGAAGATCAACTGAATTGCATTTAGAAGTGTTGATGTAGTGTTTTGTTAATCCCCTAAATCTACTTTTGCAGCATTAATGTCCTTTGGCACTTTTACAGTGACCAAACAAGCCATTTTGCTACACACTAGTCATTTAAGGATTTGTTCTGCCAAAAAGATATCCCAGGTTTGTATTACATTGTTTCAAGAATGGCTTTTGGGACATGTGAAACACCTTTTTTTTTTTTTCTTCTTAAAATCAGTTGAAGCTGTGACAATTTTGGGGTGTTTCTTTATAAAACTAATCCTCAGCTGCATTTGTTTCTTCTCTCCAAAATACCATTTTCTATCTTGGCCTATACATTCCTCTTTATAGTTATAAATGTGATCTGAATTGTGAGTGACACGCCCTCTTCTTTAAGGTGCTTCTTCCTGTTAATTTCTGCAGCACACTGACTTTATGGCCCCGCCCCCGCCCCCCCCCATCTCCCACCCCCCACCACAC
>JANHFX010020721.1:4402-14935 GCA_027560015.1 Chloroceryle amazona | reverse complement strand
CCCCCCCCCCCAAAAAAAAGTGAAAGGATAAATGAGTAGATATAGACACTTGTGTAAAACCTAGTGCTGGCTGTTGCCTGGCAATTAATAGCTATCAGAGCCAAATTAGCCAAGCTGCTCTGGAGGAGCAAATGATTAGCAAATAGGGACCTCAGAGCCAGGAAAAAGTATGAAGGGGTTATTAGCTGAGAAGAGGAGGTAAAGGTGAAGCAGTTAGTGAGGTGTGGGCTAAAGCCCTTGAGGTAATCTTTGCTGGGTTTATTTGTTGTTGCTTTTTTTTTTTTTTTTTGGCTGTGATGGTGATAGAGTTTCTTTCCTTTCTTTTTTTTTAAATGTCCTTGTTTTCTTCTTGAACTGGCACCATGGTTTCCTTTTTCTGATAGAAATGTTTGGATGAGGATTTTGTAATTTTCTTCCAGATGTGTCATTTTCTCGAGTAGAGCTTGTCCTATTTTGTGCACTTCAAAGGCACAAGCACAATAAAGAGCGTGCAGAGTGAAATCAAAAGTGGTATAAGGTAGGTCTTAACATCATACTGCTGTTGTCTATCAACTATGGTTGCTGTTTTATGGTTCTTTACAATCTCATTCAAAGCAAAATCCCTACAGCTTGAAAAATATGCTTGGAAATCTCTTCTGCTTTTATCAGAAATGATGTGTACACTTGATTCTGGTTTTCAATGTCCTGTATATGCAACTTCCTCTTCAAAATATGCAGCAGTTTCTTATCTGTCTGCATAGTGACTTTACAGATATTTTTTTTCCTTTTTTTTTTTTCAAAGAGGCAAACAGGAAAGTGGCTTTGTATTGGAAGGAAAAATAAATACGAGGAAAAGAATACAAAAGCTGTGGAGAATGGGAACTAGGTGTAAAAGGGTGAAGAAAGGAGCGTGTGTGGGGAATCTGTCCTAAATTTGTGATTGCACTTTAAACTCCATCTCAGGAGTTCCTTGTATATTGTAAAATGCTTTTTGCCTAGGTTGTATTTTAAGCTTATAGAATTTATGTTTATTTTTCATTTTTGAAAAGCACTATGCTAAAGAAATGTGAACTGCCAAAAATAGGGCACAAATCAACTCTAGGGTACTGCTGGAGATCTCATTTATAGTAAAGGTAAGCTTGGGGCTATTTTGGATATATTCCTTGTTTATCTCCCTCTTTATTTAGATGTAGTCACCACTGAAAATAACCTTTTACCATATGTGAAGAACGAGTGATCAATAGAGAGCCAGGCTACCTGCCAAGGATATGATTTTTTTGCATTTGGGGGGGGTGGTGGTGGTGTTTTTTGCTTGTTGGGGTGAGTTTTTTTGTCAAAGACCAAAGCTATAATAGTATTATTCCTTTGTGGTTTTATTTTTAAAGACTTTATCGTGTATTGTTTGGGCAGGAGGGAATCCCTAAATACTATTTGCTATTTTAGGATTAGCAAAGACTTAAAGCCTGACTACTTCGGGGTTTTTGGACACTTCTGAAGGCATGCACTGGGACCTGTTCTGCCTTTTCCAAAGGTAAGAACCAGTGAACTTTATCTTGTTTGTGTGTATCCAAGTTTTTCTGTATGAAAAAGAACTGTAATCACTCAAAAGATCACATCTGGTGTCATCCTGAAGAAAATAGACCTTTTTATCTCTTTGAATTGCAAGAGCAGTTTTGAAAGTATCTTAATATTATTGTGGTGACATATACTGCAACTGAAGTAGAACTATTTGAGTTAAGAATGAAAGGGTTTTTTCCCTGATAATATACTGTTACTTGCAAGAGGTATGTGCCATGGTTAAGGCATAGGCGGTGCTATGAAGTGACAAGGAGCTCGGTGCATTTAAAGCCTCTTACAAATCATATCTCTCAGGCGTATGCTTAGAAACAGAAAGCATACTGGAAACAGTTAATTTCAACCCTGTCATATCATCTTGGGATAAAAATATTGAACATTAAAGCAATAGGTACAAAATGAACCCAAAACTTTGGAAGCAACTGAAATGAACATTTTTATTCAGCATGTTTTCCCTGTCAGATGTTGTAAGAAATCGAACCCTTGGATAGCTAATGGAGATACTTGGTATTTCTGGTATCTTAGGGTTCTGCAACTCCAATAAGCTGGGGCTTTATTTTTCTAATGGAAAAATATGTAAGTTGTAATAATTTGCATGAGTTGCATGTAGTGCTTTGGTAATGCCCTGGCCCCTTTGCAAATGTAGAAGCATGGCTGTTGTGTCTATTCATGGATGGTTTGGCTGCTTCAAACTCTCCCTTATGCCTGCAAGGGAAGATCTGAGGTATATTTCTGACTGATACTGAGGAATGCTAGTAGTTTCCTTTAATTTTAAGTCTCATTATCCTCTTCCTGCTGTGGCTTTCCATGCAAAAAGAACCTTGAGATGAGTTCATGTTCTATATATGTGCTTTTCTGTAAACCATGAAAAGGAACATTTCCATTTGCTTTGTCCTCATTTTGCTACCCAGAAATTGTTTTTCTAATTAGCTTTCTCTTATGATTATTCAAAACTTAAATTATACCTTTCTTATGCCTGTCCATGAAAACCTTGTTATAAATCCACCTGGGAGGTAAGGGGGCAGAGGAGAGAAGAAAAGTCTGATCTCTGCTGCAGACACTGGCTGTGACAGGAAGCAGACAAGGTCAGCCATCACTTGCCCTCCTGGAGCCTTTTCCTTGCATATGTCCTTCTACTAAGTCAAGCTGGGGTTGTGCAGAGCTGTGTGAGTGCATGGGGAGCTTGGGAGGAGCCTTCAGGTGCCGGACAGAAACCTGAAGCTGGATTCTGGGCTCACCTCAGCTGAGAAGCAGAAAGAAACATCTAACACTGGGTGACCTCATTCTGGGAATGAGGCTGTGAAGTGAAAAAAATGTTGCATGTCACATTGATATGAAAACTCTTTGCATCTGCAGCTTCAGCCTATGAATGATGAAATGGTGATAAATGTATAGCTCAAGGGGAGGGCCAAATACAAAGCCTGCAAGCTTAAATTATGGACTGCTTGTCAGCTACCTATGGCATATAAAATAAGTGTATATGTTTTTAGAAGAGCTTCTGAAAGATGTGCTGAACCGAGAAGCGCTCTCGATGAGAGGGAAATGGCAAAGCAGCTTTTGCTTCTGCTTTCTTCTTCTTGTCTCAGTTCCACCTCATCTAACACTTTTTGGTAATCACTCAGACAGCACCATTTTCCTAGCACCTGCCAACCCGTGTCTCTCTCCACCTGCTTCCTTAAAGATTAGTTTCATGTTATGATCCACCAAAGTAACGCATCTAATGCCTAGCTGCAGAGATTGCAGTAGCAGTTTTGCGTTGCCGACAAAATCCCATCAAAGCTGGAAATTGTTTTCTTTATGTGAGTGGCAAGGCAATTACCGAGCTGAGCGACATGGCTAGAGGAATGCATTTACACTAAGAAGCCAGTGCTATGGCAGAAACTTCTGGCAGGGAAGCGGTGACTGACTGACATCCTTTGGCTTATTATTATGGGCCTTGTGTAAATGAAGTAGAAGCAATGACTGTTAGCATTTCTAATCAACAGTGTTATGCCAGTAATTAGGTTTCGACTGACTCGCATCTTTCTAGGCATTAATTGGAGGAAGACATGCAGATTGCTGGTTAATAATAGAACAGCTATAGTCCTATAATCACTTTCTTCATGTTCATCAATTTGTTTGATTGCTTGTGTGGCAAACATTTGATCCTGCATGTGTCTATTTAGCCATCAGACTGTTTTATAAACTTCATTGTTTATCAAGTTAGTGACATCTGAAAGTGCTGCAACTTGCAGAGTCCAATAGCAGCAAATGTGGAACTTTATTTTGCAAAATAGACAGAGCGAGGTCTTTCAAAGGAAGCTCCAGATTGTCCAAACCACATATGGATGTCAGAGACAGGAACAGTGTGAGCTGTATGATGAACTTATTTTAAACTCCCACTCATGATTTCCAAATGCAGCACTCTTGTCAGAGAGCAGGCGTAGAGAATTTTGGGAACTATATTGCTTGTGTAAATAAAGGCTCCAGAAATCTGGTTTGGGAAAACTGTTAATGGTTATTATATTGCTTCTTTATGATGGTGCAATTCGAACTAGACCCTAATGGATAGATGCAATTATATTATGGCTAACTGCAGAATGTATTTATAATATTTACTTCCCAGAGAGGCAAAAAAATGTTTGCAAAGGTATTTTCATTGTTTTCTAAATGCTGATATAGTGCTCTGTGAAGGGAGGAGGAACCCATGTTTTACACAGATGAAGCATGCATCTGACACTTCTGACCTCATCAGCTACTTTGTGGCCCTCGTGGCCACAAAAGCTAAATCTGAATGCATTTTCCCCTACCTTTCAGTAGCTGTTGCTTATGTGAGTTGAAGTCTGTACTAGTGTAAGTTGCAGTCTGTTTTTTCACCCACTCATTTTCAGCTGTCTGGAATATACCATCTGGCCACATGTTAACAAATTGTCAAGTCTGTTACTGAACCAGGAACCACACCTTTATCCTCTCTGCCTGGGCTTTAGTCTGTGTATCAGCCCTCCACAGGTCCAGCCCTGTTGTCAGGATTTCTTCAAAGTGAGTTGTTCTTCCTCTGTTCTAGTAGACCAAAAATAAAATATTTGGGCCAGAGAGAAAGAGAGTCAGTCAAGCAACCTTTTTATAAAATAAGCTGTATTATTAAGCTTAGCTAAGCTACTTGCTTACACCTTCTGGGGAAAGAGAAAGCTGCTTGGGAACAATCATAGCGTAGGAATGTGAACAAAGAATTCATCAGAAATCCAGATGTATGTTTTATTTATACTGAAGTATTGTTTCTTATAATAGCTGATTTCAGGTTTATACATGAAGTCTCTAGACAGTTCTTTAGTTATTGGGTGAGCATCATACATGAGTTCAGTGCTTTAAAGTTTTGTGATTGCATAGGATTATTGAGTGCTGCCCTCCATCCTCCTTATCTAGCAGGAAAAAAGGAACTTCCTTAATTATTTTTTTCTTCTTGTTGCATCTTTATACAAATGGCTCTCCATAAATGTGCAGCTTGTTTTTAATCGGTTCCTTGCAATATTGATTTGATAAAACCACCAAGTAGCTCTGAAGAGAAAGCTGGCCTTGAAGTAAAAAGTCTCAATGCTCTGTTGGTGTTTGCTTTTTCCTATTCCCTATTTCTTTACCATTTCAGCACATAGATTAATTCTTTATTTGAATTGCTGCTGGAATTTGCACCATTGGGCAAAGTTTGGATATACCACATTAAACAATGTCTTGGGACTGGCTTCAGAGAGGGCTCTCTTCCTTGAAGATCAGCTCCTTGTCAGTAGCTCATAGTCAAACTTACAACCAATATAAGTACTTGTTGATATCTGTTCTTCCATTTGGAAGCAGTCGATGTAAATGTAATGGAAAAGAAAAATCTGACAATCTGAGTGTGTTGTGATCTCTAAAGTAAGGGAAGTACTTCTATACCTTTGGAGTGAAGCTTCAGCTTCTCATTTAACTTTAAAGATAGCAAAATACAGTTGGGGGTAGGGGGGAACACCTGCCTTAAGACAGTTCAGCCTGCTCACTGTTGCATATAAAAGGAGTCTTGAAGAATTATAGACCTAGCTGAAGTATGCCTGTTTTGATCTTAAAGAAAAATGAAGATAAATGAGGGCCCCAGACTCTCAGTATGTCAGTTGTATAGAATATCTGTAGTCTAAGTCACTGGACTATCTTTCTTCCTCTAAATCACAGCAAACTGTGATTTAAGCAATATTCTTTGTAAGTAGGGTTGCTCCATAAAATGACTATAGAAAATTAAAGTAATCTAGTCTAATGCTGAAAGCCAGGAAAATGAGTTGTGTGGTGCTAGTTCTGCTGCGTATTGTAGAGCCTGTTAACCTCCTCAGTGGAGACTTGGGTTTTAGGAGACCAGAAACTGTTAGCAGTGTCGCTGGCCAGGACTGGAAATTTCCATTACAATGAAAGAAAGGCACTATACCAAAAGCATTGGGGTTTAAGGCTCTTTCACCGCAGATAGAATTGCAGAAAATGTAAAGCTAAATAAATGAATCTTGACTGATAACAGCTGGCCATAACCTTTTGAGCCAACAGGCCTGAGCACCTCCTTTCTGTTTCTTCTTCATCCGTGACTTTAGCTGATAATATACACTTTATTTGTCATGGAGTCCCAGCCTACCATATGCTTAAAATGTCTTTTCCCACTCAACTCGCTGGTGCAAGCACAAGCTGCTTGCGCCGTGTTCTGGTTGAGGTAGGAAACACCCTTGGGAAGTATATGTGCAGAGACAGAATAGACTGTTGATTAAAGCACCAAGGTTGACTTCAAAATGTTGGGCTGGATATTTCTTGTATCTCCAGGCTATGCCAAAACACCTTCACATCCCACCAGTTATAACATGCTCTCTAAATATTTACACTGTGGCTTAAAAAAGCTAATAAAAAGACCTATGCTTCTCTATCTCTTATCTCCAGGCTTTCTGCTCTCTTTCTGTTTATCTGGTTTACTTTGTCCCCTGAGACAGTTGTTTGGTATCATATAACTTCCTTGCAGTTCAAAAGGAAGGAGATGGTGAATTCAAATATTAGGACTTCTGCTGAGGCCAGATAATATTTTAGCTGAAACAGGAATATGAAGAAATTACTTTCCTGGTGAAGACCTGTTTTAATAATAGGTTTTAAACAAAATAAGCTTTCTTTTTCTACTGTGAACAATACCTCAGAACTAGGGGAAAAAATAACTCCACACTTCCCCCAGATCTTCTCCCTTCTTTGCTCTTTGGTGTGCTGAGCTGCTGACACAAATAGATATGTGAATATGTACCAGTTATTACTTTTTATCAAGGGTCATCTTCTTGTAGCAGATAATTGTGGTCTTCTGTTATGTACCATTAGGTACGTATGTGTTTTCCCGTTGCAGTCCCTGGGTATCCTGGGTATGGTTTTGATGGATGATGTATTTTGGTCCAAACTTTCACTTTCATTGAAATTGTAATTGAGACTAATACAAGCTGCTGAGCATCCCAAAAGTCAAGTTTTCTGACTTTTGGTCTTCTAAGTACTTCTGAAGTTTTAGTGGCGTACAGGACTAGTGCAGGGTCTCTGCCCAGGCATGATTACATTCACAGGAGGTGATTTTGTAGACAAGAGTGGATTAAAAAGGTGCTATATCATAGGCTGGACATAATGCTTTCTTACTCTCTGCTGGATATCTGTTGAATGTTCCCTATCTCTCTGATGTTTCATATCTTCAATTCTCTGGTCAAAATGCTGAACTCTCTATCCATATCCATAGAGATTAACTTCACTTTTCATATATACTGAGGAGTTTCCATGGGCTACATTTCAGCAGAAACCTGCTTTTCCACTTCAAGACAGCTACAAATGCCAGGGTTGAAGGGAAAATTAAATATTTCTTGAAAGCAAAGGAGACAAATTGATTTGCTCATTGCCTTCTGGTCATTCTGTGCATCTCCCCAACAGGAAACTACAAAACTAGTAATTTTCCTGATAGCAAGGGAAAATGCAGTATCAAAAAGCATTAATATGTGTTGTTATTGTTACTTAAGTATAAAGATATAGACTGAGATGGAAGGTGCTCAGAAGAGCATATTGTTTGTCCATAGCTCAAAGTAGTCAGTCTTAGACTATGTGAGTTTTATTTAAATGATTAAACTGTAGCAGTTCTGAATTAAGAAAGTTTAATCCCTTCTGCAAAAGGATGGTCCCCAGTTTACTCAGTGTTTTCAACACCTCTGAGGATGAGGCATTTTTTCTTTTTGAGATCATGTAAGTTAATCGAGGAAACTTGTTATAACAACTTGTTTTTGTGAAGGTTTTCGTTCCTGTTATCACAAAATGTACTGTAGCAGTTTCCTCTTTAGTCTGTTTTTCCTTTTCATCCCTAAATAACTCTGTCATTCACATTAGAGCTTTGTAAGTTTCCTAACACTTTTGAACTTTTACTATTCTGCTTTGAGAAAGGGCAAAGATTTCATTCAGCAGAGGTTTACTGATACCACCACAGAATGACATAGTAACTTCTAGCTGGTAATTACTCTTTTTTTATAATTAAAAAATATAAGAGCACCACTAAAGCTGTCTATGCTGTGATAACCCCCAGGTTCTGGATGATTCAGGTATGGATGCTAATGGGTGTGAGGAGGATGGGAAGTGTATGTCTACTGTCAAAGAGGACAATTTCCATTGACATCAGTAGGCATCCCAATCATTAATTCCACTTTCAGTGGAAGCTGTTGTCCGAGAAGGCTGTGACCTTCAGTGCACTATAAAAGAGCTGCACTTCAGTGGCATCTGCCAGGTATCCTTTCCTTGAGGTGGTCTAGTTGTGGCCTAGGATTCAGTGGGGTGACACATCTGTCTTTTGTGGCTAGTGCATACCATTGTAGTACAACAATGCCCTCAAGGCATCCTAAACTTTTTCAGTACAACGAGGAAGGAGAAATTGGGCACCTCCAAATAAAACTAAATGGTAAGAGGAGAGATGCCTGCTCTTTCATGCTGTTTCTCTGTCTGAAAGATTTTTTTCTGTCTGAAAGTACCTTGCTGTACTGTCAAATAAAAAACAGTAGCTCACCTGGATTATTTTTTCAGGTAACAGACTTGTAAATCTCCTTACAATTACTTCCCTGTCTTTTCTCTCCCCTTTGATTTACCCATGGCTTCCTGACCATATTCTTAGGTTGTACTCAATCTTACATTGATGTCTCTATGTGAATTAACTGATTAAAATCTGGCATTCAGAATAAATATTTGCTTTAGGCTTCACTTTTCCCTTCCTGCCTGTTTCTCCAAACAAACGTAGTCTGTGTTTTACTAGACAGAGAATGTAATTTCAAAAGAGAGAATTATAATGGAAAATAAATTATACTTCCCTTAAAAAAAAATAAAAAAGACAAAATCTGAAGTTCTAGTTTTCTCCTCACGTATGTGATGTGTTTGAGTGGTAGGAAAACCCAGCATATATGCATTAACCACTGGCTGTTGCTTACACCACCAAAGCTCCTTTGTGATGACTACAGTGGTCCTTAGCTGTCTGGGAGTAAAAAAGAAATGAAGGCTGACTTGTTTCCCTCCAGTATGAATCCCCTGCTCACCATTTCTAAGCCCTCATCATTCCCACCAGCCTTAGTGGTGGGACTGCTTTCAAAAATAGGGCTCAGCTGGCTTACTGGGGTGTGCATCAACTCCAGAACCTATGCACTGAAATGCCTTGTGCTGAATGTAACATGAAGAAGGGCAGATACAGTTTATAAACTATTACATAACTAATGAAAACAAACAAACACTGAATGGAGCTGAAATGTATGAAAGACATTATCTTATCACATTAAGTAAATGTCAGTAAAGTGCAAAAATGTTATGTAGCATCTTGTTTGTCAGTAAAGGATAACTGAAGGACAAGTAAGGGCTGCCTTTTTCTTTCTTTTTCTTTCATTTTCTCCTCATTCATACTAGGAACCTGAAGAGCCTAAATTAACTCTTCATAAACTTGTTACCCTTGCCTGGATAAAAGGAAGTGGCTAGGCAGTCATCAGTTACATGGGGAAGAAATGACCTTTGTTTCTCTTCAAAACAGAGATCCTTAGTGATGTACTGTCAACTTCCAAGTCTCCCTTTGGTGCGTGGTATGTTTTTCCTGCAGGGCTTTATGCATTTTCATGTGTTTTCTCCCAAGTCCTTGAGTTGCTAACTCTCCTATATCAGCAATCTTATATTTACCTACAATTCACTTTCCTTATCTTGGATGACTCTCTTTGTTTTTCACGACTTTTCTTCACAACTCAGTAGTCTTCTCAGAAGTTTGAGTCGAGGTTAAACAGCTGAGCTCTTATAAGCTGGCCTTGGATCACAGACAGCTGAACCCTTGAGACTATGGCCAGCAAAATGAAGAGGAGAAGTTAACTCAGCTATTTTAGTTCTATAAAAAAACAAATTATTTGCATTGAAGCAGTGGAGTGATTGCTTCTTTCCTAGTCATGTAGCACCAAATTTCTAGTCTAATTTCTAGGTCATCTAAGCAAGGACCTTTTAATTAGGTTAATTAGTCCCAAGAAGCATAAATAGGTCTGAGGTAAGGGTTGTCTGATCCTTGATCTAGTCCTTCTGGTGGTGGTGCTTAAGAGGAATTCTAGGCCAGCCTTGCTCAAGGCTGCTAAGGGGGACACACACCTATAGTGGTACACAGAAATTATGGCCGTAGAGTTATGAAGATCCCATTTATTTAATTATTCATTTTTCTCTCAGTGCCATGGGTGTTTTCTCTGGGAATAACATCTCTTTAAAGAACTGAAATGGGAACTGCTATTCTTTTTCACTCTGAAGCTGTTTGGTAGGTCTGGGCTGAGATACAGAGAGACTTGCAGCAATATTTAGACCAGCCACATTGTCAGATTAATTTACAGAATGTAGGTAATTACTATGACAGCTTTTTCCACTTGTGTTTTGGTCTGGTTTGGTTGGGTTTTTTTGTGTTTGTTTGTTTTTTTTGTTTTTTTTTTTTTTTTTTTATTTTTA
>JANHFX010020720.1:10276-63761 GCA_027560015.1 Chloroceryle amazona | reverse complement strand
TCCACCTCAACATGAGGAAAAACTTCACTGTGAGAGTGACAGAGCCTGGCCCAGGCTGCCCAGAGAGGTTGTGGAGTTTCCTGCTCTGGAGACTTTCAAGACCCACCTGGATCAGTTCCTGTGTGGCCTGCCCTGGGTGTTCCTGTGCTGGCATTGGGTTCTTGCATTGGAAAACCCATCATGACAGTTCTGATTGCCACCATCTTCTCACTGAGATAGCAATGCTAAAAGATACAGCTTCTTAAATATGTTGACTTATTAGGACGATGGCAATGGGATGTATTTGAGTTTCATTTGATCTCAGCACTGTCGACAACATTTTACTGTGAGAGCAGTCTGCTGTAAAGTGCAATCATGACACTGAGACAGAAAAACTGACAGAGGAAAACGTTTTTAGGTTAAAAATAGCTGTATCAACCAGTGAGAGAGATGAAGCTGTTCTAAAGCTTCAAGAGTAGAAATAACAGGGTATAGCTGAAGCATTTAAAGAAAGTTGGATTATAAATGAACACAATATTAAACAGTGATCAATGGTTCCTCTATTCTCATGGTTAGCTGCTCAGTAGTTTGAAGTGAGCAATGGAAAAACAAACTGCAGTTTGATCTGTGGCCTTCAGCAAGTAACCTTAACCTGTAGCTGTGCTATAGATTTGATGCAGAACTTTGATTTAGGATATTGGTTGCAATGCTTGATTTTTAGTACTTTAATCTCTTAGAGACCCACAAGCCTAAGAAGGCTTTACACATGCAAAGGAGATAGTTTAATAACTTGTCTGAGATTTCCTTAAGTTGAGTCTTACCTTTGGTTTGGTTTTGGCTTTGGTTTTTTGTGTGTGTGTTAAATAAGAAATGCTGGAAGCTGTTCCGTTTCGTTAAGATGCTAGGCACTGAGCTCACCTCCTGAGGTACACATGTTGTTTTCCTGGGGATCTTCACGGGAGGTTGCCGTGCTTTCAGTGGTGCTGGAGCAACCTGCAATAGAACCCTGACAGTACAATGAGGGATGTTTTGCTTGAAGTAGTAGACTGAAACTTCAAGATGTCACAAATCCAGGTCTTCCTACATTGCCTGTGTGTATACTGGATATTGCTGGGCTTGCCTGATGTTTTCCCTTTTGTTAATGAACAGTCAGTCTCATAGAAGGCTGCTGCTTATTTTGTTACTGACAATGGAAATGTGGCTCTGTGTTATACTGCAGAGTTTTGCAGCATTACTTTATGCTCTTGAATTGTCATACAAAATTATGTGATTTCACATTTTTCCCTGCAATCTTTCCATTTTTCTTACAGAATGACATTACTAAATAATTTTTAAAAACACACATAGGTTTGGCCCCATCTGAACCTACACAAGTTAAGGAGCTAAGTTTCATTTGGTGATATGTATCATATATCTCAGTTCCTTTCCATGACCCATATCTGATGCTATCTTTACAGCAATGAGGCCTCTCCCTTTGTTTTTCACTTCTCTTACTTCAGCTGGCTTTTCTTTCAATCAGTTTGTATCTTGTTGGCATAGAATTCTAATAAAGAGTTTGACTGATGACTGGAATATCAAAGGACCACAGTATGAAAGCTGGTATAAATAATTTTCTTTTAAATAGAAAAAAAAAGGCTCATTATTCCCTGTTGCTTGTGAACCTGCTTCTGTGTTCTTACATAAAGTAGCTGCTGGTCAACTTCCTTCATGTTCACTGGCTGATCTGAAAAAAACCATCAACCTGCAAGAAATAAGTAGAGATCAAGCAGAGAGGGATTAGTAGCACAAGTTCCCATGTGCTGCAGAGTAAAATAGGCAAGGAAAATGTCTTTTTTCCAGATACATTATGATGAATGCTGGTGATTAGTATGTATTGAAGAATTCGATCGCTTTATATGCAGACGTGATATAAAACTGGGTAGTTGAGTAAGATACAAAGAGTGGAGTACATTTTGATGGTCAGTTACTCCTAGTCAGTGGAAGATACTCTTCCTTCTGTATTTTCGGCTGATTTCTTTCCTCCCTGGTCTGTGAACACTATAGCACTGTGCACTGGAGATCTTTACTACTTAAAATTACTTTGATTTATTGCAGCTAGTTTTATTTTATTGAAAACCTCCCTATCTTTCCCTGTATAACTTTACTTTTATTAGGTACAATGCTTTTGCTTTTAGGGGAATAGAAGTTGTTGTACCTAATGGAAATAAATGCCTTATTAGTTATAACAGAGTTCCTGCAAACTCCCCAGGGAGTGGGAGGAACACCAAAGACATTCTTTGTGTTCAGGGGGATGAGAAGAGTTTTTGCATTAAAGCTGGTAAAAATGTGAGCCCTTTTTGTGCAGAGGGTAAGCCTGGATATCGTCAAGATGAGACTTCTGTGTTCAGGGAGTGCTTGATTTGCTATTTACAAGTGATGGGGAGAAAATGTGGGGATGAACAAGGTTACTGCTTCAGAGTTGCAATTTGTGTAGTACTAGAGCTTGACTAATTAGCAGATATCAGATCTTAATTCTCATTTATTAGCGTGTATTTATCCCTGGAAAGGAGTTAACATAATTCTTCCTTTGTCCTAGCCAGACTTAGTTTTCTTGAAATTATCCTGATGAAGTATCTTGAGCTTTGTGAAGGAAAAGGTTGCCTTTTCACATAAAAATGTAAATGCTTTAAGAGTCATCCTTACAAGGAGAGACAGAAGAGAGGGGTATTCCTTCATCTAAACAGCAGCAGATTGAAAATCAGGGCAATGTCAATCACATGAATCTGTCTTCATTTCTTTGTAATATGTCTTTCCTTGTGCTTTCATTTTCTGCTCTGGTTTCTCTTGAAAACTTGAAAGCAAAGGTTTTGCTACTGCACTCAGAAAATTAATCAGGTCTGCCTAAAGAAATAACTCAGACACCAGTTAGTGTTTACAATCAGCTTTTTCCCTGGAGTAATCTGTTGGAGGCTTCAGACTATGATTACCATCTACTGAACTTACAAATGGGCAAATGTGATTATTTTCTTTCTCTCTTGTATATTTATTTATATTTATTTTAACGTGCTTTGAATAAAACTGGCAAGTTAACACCAGCTTTGCTTCTATTCTGCAAACCTGCTTCTTGGGTAACTTTGAGCAGAAATTAATGGTTTCAATGGTATCTGCATAAAAAAGGCAAAGACACTTGCCTGCTATTGGTACCAGCTTGTTGTGCTCTGCAAGTATAAAATATAAAAATAGGAGGAGGATATACTGCATTCTAAGCAAGCAACCGTCAGCCTCTGTCATATTTCTGTGGGAGGAGTGGAAAGTTCTGGTCTCTGAACTCCTGCTGAAGCAAGCTGCAAGGTCAAACGGACCTGAATGAAGAGGTAGAGCTGTTGTGCTGCATATGCTGTTCCAGCCCGTTGTGTATTCTGACATAAAATTCTCACTGTAAAGCAAGGTATTGAAATCATAGGATCATAGAATTGTCAGGGTTGGAAGGGACCTTAAAGATCACCCAGTTCCAACCCCCCTGCCAATGTCAGGAACACCTCCCACTAGAGCAGGTTGCTCAGAGCCCCATCCAGCCTGGTCTTAAAAATCTCCAAGGATGGCACTTCCACCACCTCTCTGGGCAACCTGTTCCGTGTCTCACCACCCTCATGGTAAAGAAATTCTTCCTAATGCCTGACCTGAATCGATCTCTCTCTAGTTTTAATCCATTCCCGCTAGTCCTATCACTGCCCGACAGCCTAAAAAGTCCCTCCCCAGCTTTCTTGTAGCCCCCTTAAGACACTGGAAGGCCACAATAAGGTCTCCTCAGAGCCTTCTCTTCCCCAGACTGAACAACCCCAGCTCTCTCAGTCTGTCCTCATAGGAGAGGTGCTCCAGGCCTCTGATAATCCTTGTGGCTCTTCTCTGGACACAGTCCAGCACATCCATGTCCTTCTTGTAATAGGGGCACCAGAACTGGACACAGTACTCCAGGTGCAGTCTTATGAGAGTGGAGTAGATTGGGAGAATCACCTCCCTCAACCTGCTGGCCACGCTTCTCTTGATGCAGCCCAGGATACGTTTGGCCCTCTGGGTGCAAGAGCACACTGATGGCTCATGCTGAGCTTCTCATCCACCACCACCCCTGAGTCCTTTTCTTCAGGGCTGCTCTCGAGCCAGTCACCGCCCAGCCTATATTGGTCTTGAGATTGCTCCGACCCAGATGGAGTACCTTGCATTTGGCCTTGTTGAACTTCATGAGGTTGGCACGGGCCCACCTCTCCAGCCTGTTGAGGTCCCTCTGGATGGATCCCTTCCCTCCAGCGTGTCAGCCGCCCCACACAGCTTGGTGTTGGCAAACTTGCTGAGGGTGCACTCAATGCCACTGTCCATGTCACTGACAAAGATGTTGAACAAGACTGGTCCCAATACTGATCCTTGAGGGACTCCACTTGTCACTGGTCTCCACTTGGATACGGACCCATTGACAACCACTCTTTGGGAGTGGCCATCAAGCCAGTTCTTTATCCGCTGAATTGTCCATCCATCAAACCCACATTTCACCAGTTGAGAGACCAGAATGTCATGTGGGACATGAAAGGCTTTGCTCAGGTCCAGGTAAATGACGTTGGTTGCTCTTCCTCTGTCTGTTGATGTTGTGACCTTCTCATAGAATGCCACCAGGTTAGTCAGGCATGACTTGCCCTTGGTGAAGCCATGCTGGTTTTAGCCAATCACTTCATCATTATTCATCTGCCGTCCATTAGAAATGACTGAGTTGCTCAGACTGCAATATTTTGGAGTATGTTCTGCACCTCACCACTTTTTGTGGGGTAAAATTTTTGATTGTGCAGTGGATTGGAAGTTGTGTTGCAGAGTCTGTAGAGAAGCAGTAGAAACAGTGACTTTAAAGCCTCGATTCATAAATGGCAATCATACATCTTTCTCCTAACAGAAATAAAAAAAAAACCAACAAACCAACCCAACCATCCCAACCAAAGCCATATAACAGTGTTGAAGGTGGATATAATTTCTGAACAGCAAATTCTTTCCAAATTCTGAGACTAGAAGGCACAGAATGGCACAGGTTAAAAACCACCAAGATACCTGGGCAGCCACTAGCAACCTTGTTTTCCATTGCACTGGTGTAATATGAGAAACATAAAACAATCCCAGGGATATTTTATTTTCTTAAACATAGAAAGCAGCCAGAGATTTAACTTAAGGCTCTTATGGAAATGTAAATATTACTCAGGAAAGGTAGATTGCCTTGTTTTCTTCCTCAGATATAAATATTTTTCAGTATATAGATGTGCTGCTGACATCTGTGGAGTTACAATTTAAGAATATAGACTCATTGTACATTCTACTTCAGAAAGATATATGTGTCAACGAATCCATGACAAGACTGTGATAAAGTCAAACGTTTATTTTTCAGCTTTCTGTTAGAGGAAAAAAAAAATAAAAGAAATGAAGTGAAATTAGGGGGCAGGCTCACCTACTACTTGCAAAAGAAGTAGTTAGCATATTGAAAAGCTAATATTTTATTAATTGAAAAAAAAAAATATCTCTTTCTAGGCATCCTATAAAGTAGTTCCCCTTAAGCTATTGGTAAAGCAACATTTAAAATAAGTTCCTGACATCCCCAAGATGTGTTTTTTTCATTTGATCTCTGTTCAAGCTTGCAGAACAAGAAAGCAAAATGAATTTTTAGAGCCTGAAGTATTTTTCTGGAAACCCTTGCTAAGGAATAAAGCAAAATATGTTAATTCACATAAAACTGTAATATTTGTATTAATGCAGATATTTAGGCTTTAATTTGGTTTAGTATTTTGCTTTTGACCCATATTTGCAAATAGATTTCAACACTTTCTGTTCATTAACAACATTTTGTCACTGGAATACAAGATCATATGGCAGAGAGAACTGAAGGTGAATCAAAACATATGGCTTCCTTTTTATCTCACATGAGAATACTGGTGTGCATAAAAGCTACATGCCAGAAACATCAGTGGTTTGGGATTTAATCAAAGTGAATCTGTTTCAGAGGAGCTAATTTCCACAAAAAAGTTCTCATGATGTTGATATGATCAGGCCTCAACTCAAGCCTCAAATTATTTTATCTCCAGACTGGGATCACAGTGGTTTGTTCTTCTTGGTACACGGCTGACAAAAACTATTAATGCATGAAAGAAGAAAGAAACTTAAGAGAAAAACATTTTCCCACCATATTTAATGTGTTTTATCAGTGATCTAATGTTTTGTGACTATAGTAGATGCTATTATGTTAAATGCTGCATTAGGGGCCTGTCTTGTCAGCACCTAGAGCAAGACCATAAATGTATGTAGTTTGATTTAGCAAATCAATTTAAAAATCATATAAGTTCTCCACTGTCTTCTGCATATTAGATTCTTCTGTTTGGAGCACTGTTTTGGGAGTCCTGCTGAACCTGTATCAAGTGCTTGAGTGTGAGCTGTGCTGACATTCCAGGCTTCTGTTAGGGTAGAGTGTGAGTGCAAATTGGGCCTTGATTGTTTGCCTCCACGCTAGGAAGAGAGCTGCCTCCAAAACTGGACTCCTTGGCCTTACTGAGATACGGTTCTCCATCATCCTTAAAACTTCTTACATCGTAGATGTTTGCCTTTTTAGTTTACATAAGTCTGGGGGAAGAAACTTCAGCACGGGTTTCTATAGAGTATGTAGCTTCTGGAACTGTCTGCAAACCAGGTACAGTCACTTTATTGCCCTGAAGTATGTGTACAAATACAAATGTTTGGAGAATGCCCCAAAATTGAAAAGAGGAAAGGGAAAGAAAGCAAATACAAATTGAGAATTCATCTTATTCTCAATGGAATGGAACCAACAGACCATACTACTTTCCTGAACTGTGATAAGACAACCTTATGAAGAGACTGAAAGCTATTTTTAGGGAACATCTTAAAATTTGTCATTATTTCCACTTCCATATTATTTTGTCTTGAATCCTCAACTTCTATGTACAGTATCCTTACATCTACCTGTTTTCTCCTTTTATAATATGAATCATTACATTTAACAAATAAGTTGTAGACCCCTCTTGATCGCTCAGCTTCTGTTTACAGTTTGGTTTCCCTCTTCTGAACTCCTCTTTTGCGTTGCAATATTTCCATTTAATGCATTATTACAGAATCTGATATTACTTGGTTCCAAGTAAGAGCAAGCAGATACCCTTTCTTCTAAAGAGACCAAAGGCTGCTGGTGTCAGACAGCTCAGCACTGGTCCCACTTTACTGTAGGATGTATCCTCTAAGGCACTGTAAGCAACTGTGAGGAACAAAGCAGTTTGCCTTGCAGAAGTAGCTGTTAGGAGTAATTCTTGTCCTAGAAGAGAGTCTAGGGATCCCAGGTATAGACCAGGACACTGTGCAAACCTGAAGCTAATTCACCACTGGAATGAAATGAATTTGGGCTGATGATGAATAAACAAAACCAAGTTCTGAAGATCTAGCAAACAAAGTGGGTGGGAGCAGACTTCAACACGTCTCACGTCATATTCCATATTTGCTCCTAATGAATCACTGCAGCCTCTTTGCCTTCAGAAGTTGTGCTAAATTTGCAAAGTTCAGGATAGATCATGCGATTGATGAATCTTTGCTGGTATAAAATGAAAAAATATCTTCCCCTAAAATGCTAGTCATACATTTGTAATATCCTAATGCAAGAAAATATGATTAGAAGAAAAGCTGACTTTCTTTTCAAGAACTTTTTGACTTTTTATTTTGTCTGAAGCTTATTTTTCTCAGTTTTTCTTAGGAAGAAAAGATAAAATTATTGTGAAAGCTTTTCATGTCAAGAAGCAAACTTAACAGTCTCTTTACATGTGTAGGTTGGTCAAATTTTGCCAGTTTTTCTCCTAACAGGAAGATAGTCCTTTTTCCAAAGAATTTAGAATATAAATATAACCCATTAAACACTACAGGTGGTAGGCAAATGCAGTGGACCTCGAGAAAGCTATTTCTATGCTTCAGTGATCAGACAACTTCATATTTCTGACAGTTTTGATTCCTTGGCTCCTGCATATGATAAAAAGGGGTAGGTGAACTGCAGTGTGTTTCATAACAGTTCATAAAATGCAAGCGTAGACAGAGGTTCCATGATACCCAAACACGATGCTACACCTTGACTGCATTTAGACAGTCGTTAGGCACTAAGTTGTCTGTACAGAGTGAAGCTTGTTATAGAAAGTTTAGGGAAAAAGTAAGGGCCAAATATCTGGGAATAGCATTGCCAGTCGTAATGTGTGGCAAACCAAAGAATGGCTTTTTATGTCAAGATAGAAACTGGATCTCATAGTTCTTACTAATTTCAAGATGTTCTTACTAATTTCAAGATGTTCTTACTAATTTCAAGTTCTTACTAGTTTCAAGATTTTTGCATACCAGGTGTAGCTGTATTTGTCTAGTAAAATGTGGGGGGACTGTACGTTGGAGTGCGGGACTGTATGTTGGGGTGGTGGGGAATAGGGCTGGTGGTCTGTGTGATGAAGCCTGTGTCCTCAGTAGTATACAAAGTCAGGCTTGAAAAAAGCTTGCAAAAGACCCCAGCATAAGTAAAGTTTTTACATTCAGATTTAAGGTCTACATAGAAACTGGTGTTTCTCTTTGCCATGAAGAGGGGTTTAATTGCTTTGCTGGCAGTGACACTGTCAGGTCTACTTGTGAGTACAACATTAGCTCTATCCCAGCCTTTCATTAGGAAGTTCCTTCTTTATGAACACACTTTATTCTAATGAATTCTTGGTTTGTTCTTTCTGTTTAATGTACTTTTATTCCTAAGTACATCAATAATCATAAGCTGAACTCCTCATCTTGTCACAGTACTTTAATTAGTTTTACCTCCAGGCTTGAACAGCTGCCACCCAACCACCAGAGGGTAGGGCTGTCTCTTGCTGAACCAGGTCACGTACCAGCACTTTCCTCATCCCTCTCTTACATTGTCTCAGATCACTTCTAGCACTGAACAGTGACTCTGAGCCAGATCATCTCACTAGTATGCCAACACAACTGTATTCAGTACAGTAAATGAAGAATCTCTTTTTCTGTCAGAAGGCATCATTCTGATGTACCAAGTTATACACACCTCTGTTTTGGTTTGGCAGCAAAACTGATACTTTCCAGATTTACTCTTCTGTTATCCTTAGTATCTGCCTCAAACACCGTCCTGTGGTTTGGAGTGGCTGCGTAATCCATATACCCACAGTGAATGCTAGCTATCAAGCTAGAGCAAAACCAGAATAATCCAGTTCAGAAATAGGAACTTGGCAATGAAACATCGCAAAAGACCAGAAGGAAAAAATCCTCGGTCAGCCTCTTGCTACCTCATTCAGCTGACCAAAGAAGCCACCTGAAAGATTTGTAGGAAAGTGGAGTCAAAGGAAATTACCCTACCATGTTCCTTTTCACTGCAACTATTAAGATGGGAAGCTTGTAAATTACTTAAAAAAACCCCAAACCACCCAAAACAAAACAGCAAAATACCATTTATAGCCCTAAAATGAATTATTTGTCCATGCATGCACACTTACAAGTACAAACATGCATACCTGTATAATGGAAATACATTTTTAAAAGTCTGTGTTGTTCCAAACATTTTAAGTTACACTATAGGATGAGGGAGAAAAAAAGAAGACATAGCAGATGCTAGTCTTCAAAGTTATTTGTGTGACAAGATTTGTAAATACCAAATGTCTTAGAAATACATAACAGTACTTGTAAAGTATTTATGGGCTTCAGTGGCTGAAAATTGTAACTGCTGGTATTCTGGGTAGTAAAAGTGGTGTAACTTTTGACAAAAGATGACATTTTTATTGCAGTTGCTGTCCATACCCATTGTTTTGTACATAAAGGAAAGCAGCATGTCTGTAGGAAAAGCATAAGGCTTCAGTAGTATCTTGAATGGAGATGATGTGAGATGTTACATTTTTATTTTACATACTGTACCCATCAGTAAGTTATGAAAGAAAGATTAATTTAAATCTGGTTCATTTTTAACCCAAAATATGAGATGTTCTTATTATCCTGTCCTTGTCCATAATCTATTGCATACCTCTGAAGTCACTGGATCTCATAGTGCAGAGTAATCTAGAAGGTGACAGTGGACTAAACCTTTCCTTCTCTGGATTATCGCTTATCTCTACGACACACAGTTAATGCAGCAGCACAGGAAGGAACTATGCCACAGTATGAGTTAGAGAAGCTAGACCATAATAATAATTGGAAAAGCTCTCCACATTTGTTTACTTCTGTGGCATTGCTGTAGCGAGCAGATTTTCTGGAAGACTTGCCTTCACCTGTTTGATGGAGTCACTCCTGGACAGTACTCATTGATCTGCTTTGGGTTTCAGTATGCAAAGCACATTTGAGTTTAGATACTTGCCAGGTCTATTTGGTATGATCCTGGGACACTTGTCTGCTGCCCTTTCACAGACCCGACCAAATTATTCCCATCACAGTGTGTTCTCAGACTAACCGGTGCATTCCTTGTACTGTTCAGGTGATAGAAGCAGGTATCTATTCCACATCCTTTAGATTTTGAAAGCACTTGGCAAAATAATAAACACTTTCTCTTTCAAGTTTTCGTATAAATTAGAGCAATTGGTACTTTACAGAGTGTAGTGTCTATTTTTAACATACTTTCTTTTCTCCAATGTAAGAGAACTTTTTCTTGTTACTCTTCAGACACTTCCCTTCTAACACTCAATTTTTTCTCTTCTGTGAATGATGAAAGATCCTTTTATAACCACAGTATTGGTCCATTAACTCTCTTTAGAATATTGTGTTTTCTCCCAAAGGAAGGGAATGAATCTCAGTGTTCAGCAAACTTATTTCACTGGGTCCGTACACCTATTTGAATCCATCGGTTCCTACCCCACCCTGGCCTTAAAACTCAAATCCTTTTGCAGTAAAGTTGGCCATTTTTTACTCTAGAAGACAGAAGGAGAGGTGGAAAACAAAAACTTGTTGTCTCTTGCTAAAAGAAAAGCAAACAAGCATTTTGTACCTTCACTTCACTAAGGGAGCGTGGCACACAAATTGTAAGAAATACTCTAACGAGGAGATCATGTAGGCGTATTAAAGTTAGTAATAACAAAAAACCAAAACCAAGAATATGACCCTGTGAGTAAACTTACTCCAAAGCAATTCTTTAAAGACGAGAAATAGTTTGGAACAGCTTTTTCTGAGTAGTCAACTAACATTTGTCAAGACCCAAAATGCTGTTGATAGACATCATTAAATGATTTTTCTCTAGGTTATTTCCTGATACCCTGTACTCTGGACTGCTTCTTAAAAATACTTGTTTATCTCTTACTATTTTTTTTCAGTAGAAAATGAGCTGATCGCTCAGAAAAACAACCGACCAACCAACCCTCTAATTAATTCTATTAATTCCTGTACATCCATTTGTATATATTTCATGTGTAACACATAGAGCACAGATATAACCTTGGGTCAATACAGTGCCTAACTGCTTATCAGTTGGCAAAGAGCACAGTCCTCCTCCCTGTTCCCTATGGAAATGATTAGGTTTTATGTGAGTCATATTCCACCCACGTTTCAGGAGAAGGAGTCAAGATTCAACTATCAGATCCCTTTCCGAAGCTCAAGTGAGGATGACTATGTACAGTTTGTCAGATTGCTGCTGCTGAATGTGAAATGTGCTAAACAGCCTAAAAGAGTATTTCTTGTTTTGAATAAGCCAGTGCTAAATGTAAAGGACTGAGTTTCTCAGCGAAGTGTCTTATCCTAATAGCTAAAAACTCATCATGCCCTTTAGGGGAAGAGCTAAGGAATAGAAAACGGTGGAGAAGGAGCAGTTTTGGTAATGCCAAAGACCAAAATCTGAAACCCAGTTAAGGCATTGGCAATTCAGTTTCAGTATTCCATAGCAGACCTTTTCCAACAGAATCTTTTCCAACATGTTCTTTCTTTTCCCTCACTTCTTAGCTCATCTTGTCTCTTTGCTTTGTAAGTTTTCCAGTCATGTTATTTATTCTGATTTTGCACAATGCTTTGTACCATAAATCCCTCGCCATGGGTGAGCTCACAGGGTACCGTTTAATTTTGTTTTGGCACAGAGTAAATACTGCTTTTATTCTGAACCATGCCAGCATGTGCCTGAGGAGTAGAAATAGACGGTTGCAAAGACACGCTCCATTAAAACCAATGGATTTACCAAGCGCTCTTTTTCAGGCTTAGCAAGAACATTCAGGTCCTTCTGTCTCATTAAAAAGCCACCTCAGACAGTGAAGGTAACTGGTGAATGCAGGGCTGTATAGCCAGGAGAAAGTAAAGACTAAGAGATTACCTAGAGTTGTAATACAGGGTCCAAGATGTTGCTTGAAGACTCTTATAGTTAAAGAAACAAGAAGTGTTTAATATGAGGAAAATAAACTTTAAAAATTATTATTATTTCTATGAAGAGTCACAAGAATAAGATAGAAAAGTGGAAGTGTTGACTCTTCTAGGTGCACATTGTGCAGGCTGGGGCTGCCCATGGTACATTCTGCCTGACCCACACCTTTCTTCTCTCAGCAGCCAATTCCCTATAACAGTTGTATAGCACAATACCTGTTTTGTTTCGGTTTTGTTGTTGCTTTGTTATATTTTTTGGTGGTTTTGGGTTGGCTTGGGTTTGTTTGTTTGTTTGGTTTGTTTTGTGTTTGCTTCTTTTTTTTCTTAGAGCTAATAAACAGTAACAAAAAAAAAATAACAATGAAAGGAATTAAAAATGTTGGTAACATCTTTCAACCTTCTGCCATCTATATCTAGCCACAGGCAAACGAGTTGAAAACTGGGTTGTCTGCTTCCTAAGTCAGGTTTTGTCTCAGTTGTTTTAGAAAATATTCCTGCTGGTTTGAGCTGCCTTTGGTAGCTAATCTTCCAGTGGGAGTCCTGCAGACAGGAGGAAGTATAACATTGACCTAGCTGGGGCATGTTCACAATGCAAAGAAAGCACAGAGGTCAGCTTGTGGTGAGGGCAGGAGGAACTAATAGATCACACAGAGATGCAGCTTTTATTCTTCATTATTATATTGTGCCCCTTTAGCTCTTGCTGTGTATTTCTAACCCTTCTGCCCCTTTCTGTTACTTTGTGTCTCTGCTTGTTTCCCATACAGGCAGCACAATAATAAGGACTTTATTAACAATAATGTACATTTACCAATTTTGGCAGATTGGAGTCTTGTAACCTGTTTTCTTTCCTTGCAAGGTGAAGGGCTGCGAGATTAAAATATAGGTTTTGCAGAAGAAACAAAAACTGGAGGTGACATAAAACATGAGATACCAAAAAGTCAGAATCAACCAAGTACACGAGAATAGAAAATGCAAAATGTTTTGACTTTGGCACTAACATCATAGTATTCTTGATGTAGTAGTTCCCTGAAGTACATCATTTCTTTGGGGGGAAGAGTGTGGACAGCAAAATGTAAAGAGAGAAATCAGAATGATTTCTAACGTATTCTTTGATGACTGGTTTGAACTAAGGCTCACAAGCTTGTACCTCAGAGATGTACTTTTTATAAAATCAATCATACCCATTGATGAATTCTCCAAGACTTTCACTATAATTTGATTTATACCAATGAAGCATAACTTGATTTCTTACCTGTATAAAAAAGATCAATGTAAAGTCACTATTACAAAGATTTATTCCTGGGTACACAGTAGTTTCTGTCTCCCTAATTAAATCCATTGTATCAAACCCAAGTTTCAATTGGTGCAAAGTTTGCTCACAGACTAGCTGGAAAGTGCTGTATCTGCAGTACCATTTAGTTGTGAGAAATTATCAGTGGCATTCCTAAATAATGAGCCTTTAAAACCACACTTCTGAGCCATTTCCTTACAATTGACGATGTCATTTCAGATGTCCTTAATGACACTGGAATTTTTTATTGTTGTTGTTTGCTATTTCCTTCTTTCCCAGCAATGCCTCCGAGGCTTTCCAAAATAATACTGAGAAAAAAGTCACACGCAGTCCTTCGCCTGCTTCCCCACAGCTTTGTTGTCTCAACAAAAACTTTGCAAAGGAATAAGGTTTGCCTAAAGAAAATTAAAAGGTATCTGAAGCTGCTTATCTAAAGTTCTAGTTCAGTGAAACCAAGATGAAAGCTCTCCATTCCAAGGACATCTATTTCATTTTTAAAGATAATGACTGTGATTACTTTGGGGGGGGTGGTTATCTATACAGTGAGCAATTTTCTGGGAAAAACGAAAGATGGATTAGAAACAGTAGGTGTCAGAGCTTACTAGACAAAAATGAAAGCAAAACGTGCAAACTTTATTTTCTCTGTATTCCTATGGTATTTGTGTTCGGGTGCAATTAAAGGACTCGACACCTTTGTGTCCAGTCATTTTCTCAAAGGGAAGCAAATGCAGCTAGCAGCTGTTTAAGAAGGGGCTATGTCCAGTTATTTTGTACCAGTGAGGTACCACAGATGACCCAGCTAAGTTGCAGTGTAAATAGTTACTGAGGTTTTTTTGGCATTCTGTGGTGGTGGTGATGGTTTTTATTGTCCTTTACCTCCTTCTTGTCTAGCATATAGAAGATGAGCTCTTGCTGGCTAGGCACTACTGTGTCATCTCCTGCTTCAGAGACTGAAGTTCTCTGTAGCTCCCTATTTAGACCTGGATTTGTTTTATTTCTGAAGATGATTTTATATCACTGCTACATTAGCATGTCATTGCACTTTTACTGTGCGATTCATTATTTTTCAGCCCAGAAATTTTCACAGAACTGAATCAGTTTGATATTTGTTTTCTCTGCCACGTTGTCCCAATGAAATGTTTCCCTCACACCTCCTGTGTTGCATTTGAAGGACAGCTCACAGGCACTTGAGATGGGAGGTGCACTGAGACCCTATGGTTTAAGTGTCCAGATGTCATGGAAGTTTAGATGGTAGAGATTTATAGGCATTTAGAAGCATTATGGGGATGAGATAAAGAGAATTCTTAGACAGGAGAACCTAGAACAAAATAGCTAGGGCTGATAGTTTGCTTCTTGAACTTAGAAAAACACAAGAGGAGAAAGAGAAGATGAAACTGATTTGGAAAACAGGGTCTTTGGATGAAGTGGTGTAGGATACTTAAAAAAAATGCCACTCAATTTTGGTTGTTTTTTTTTTTTTGCTTATGTTGTAAAACTATGAACTAAAAGAGTAAAAAAAATTAGTACCAGGTGAGAATTGGAAGTCAATTGTAAGAACTGTGTTTCCAGAAAAAGCCATTCTTCTTGTATCTTTAATTTGCCTGTGGATACTAAATCATGTATTAAAAAAGTGTGTCGCTCATACATCAATGCAGTTGGGACTCTGAGGCACACTAAGTGATTGTAATTCAGAGCTCTGTATCTGTCCACTTTTGCCCAAAGCCTCTGGAAATATTACTGTGGTCACCGTCCCTATTCTTCAAAAGAATCAATGTGCATCTTCATTTGTTTGATCAACGATGTAGAGGTGAAAGTACGAGGGTATTTCATTTTTAGCAAACTATGATGCTGCTGCAGTCAAAGGCGAAGAAAGGCGTATGCATATGGCATAGGCATGAAGTATGTGTGTTATCATTATACTTGGGGATCAAAATCTCAATACACTCTCCTATACTTGTGTGTGTTTTACACATACTGGCCAGGGGTCTTGTAAAGCTTAATACATTTCCATCTCGCTCTCTACTGGAAAGCTAAATTGTAATACAAAAGTAATGTCTTTGGAGTTCTTCATTTTTCTATACGTACCTTTGCTTCCATTATCTCAAACAAGTACATTATTTTGTCCAGTACAAATGGTTTGGTCTTCAGGCGTCCTGCCTGCTCACAAGATGTCAGCAGATGCCTGCAATAAGACCCCACCTACATTTTCTTCCAATTTGTTATTCTAATAGAACAGAACAGTTCCATTGGAAAGGACCTACCCAATCATGTAGTCCAATCGCCTGGCCATTCCCCTCTTCATTGTCAAGGTCAATACTTCCACTTTCTGCAGCTATTGTACTCAAGAGGAGCCACAAGAAATTAATTTTAAAATTGTCATTTAATGGAGGTTAGATGCCCAAGTATTTAAACTCTTTACGACTGCTTTGCTGTGCATGGTCACTGCTTCCAAAATCACAAAAGGAAAATATCCACGTGGACTAAGCAGTGTGTGAATGTGCGACCTGGGCTAGTCCTGAGGAGTTCATAACCTAGGCAAGAAGTGAAGAGAAGGAATGTTTATGACTCGTTAAAATAAGTGGAAAAGCTCTATTTAAGAGCTACCATAGCTTTGAGGACCTTTCTTTTGAGGGAATGATGGTTTCCTGAGTATCTTGAAAGAAGCCAGTTGTTGTGGTGTTTTTCTTCTTCACGTCGGTAGCTTCTGGGTCTGATTCTAATGTTTTATCTATGCTACAAATCTCTTTCAAAATTGGCTAAACCAGAGATTACTTGTTCTTTAAATTTTTCTTCTTTAAAAAGGGAAATAAAATCTCTAATTGATTTTCTGCCCAGAGTGCAGAAAAGCAAAACCCTGCCAAAATCATCTCTTGTTAAAATACCAGTTTTAGCTGCTAGGATGAAACCTTTCAGACAAGATGTTTGCAGCACTTTGTTGTTATTGTTGTTATATAGGTTTAGACAGTTAAACCCAGGTCCTAGTCATGGTGTTTTATAAACCAGACACTTTCCTATGTCAAGGATGCTTTGGCATAACTGCAGTGAACACTGGGATGAAGTTACCAACTTACAGCAGTCATTTGGCAAAGAAATAAATCTTGGTTGCAGGTGACAACAGCATAGTACCATGGTGTATCGTGTGTTTCTCCTTTGTTTTCAAGCTAAGCTAGCTCATATCTACAGCTCAGCCACTGCTTTCCGTGTGCTCTCTTCTCCTGGTTTACTCTCCTCTCTCTTCTCTTTTCTTCGTATGTGCAGCAGGGCTATATCCCTAGATTGGGCTGCAGCACTGCCGAGCAGGAGTGAAGCTGAGCCTGTGGCAATCTGCAGGGGAGTGATTGTGCGTAGTAAGACACAAGGTAGTGATTTGTGGCTGCTGGGAGCAGGAGCTGCGGTGTGTCAGGAGCGGTGCTCAGTGAGCTCACCTGCAGGCAGCTGCACAGAAGCAGGGCAGTTTTGCTGTACACTGAGCCTGAAGGGAGACTGGGCTTGCTTGTACGTTCATCCCTCTTCTCAAACAACAATATTTGTTAATTTAAGGAGAGGCACGCAGCTCCATTTAAAAATAGCTAGTACAACCCGAGCTTTGCAATAGGGAAAGGATTATTGCAGTCTTCATAAATGTCTAACTTTTGGGAGCACGTTGAGGGGAGGAGGTGGTTTTTTAGCCGTGAGAAGTCGACAATAGGATTAAAAAGAATTTTTTATTTGAGCAAAATCTTATTTGTGAGCGCAAAGAGCTCCTGCTCCTTACTTGACTATATCACTTGGGAGCAGAGGAGCTGCCATACTGCATCAAACCAGTCATTTGTCTACCACAGCGTGCCCTTGCCAGCAGTGACCGACAGCAAATGCTTCAGAAGGCAGTGAAGGAAACCTGTGAGGAGGCCAGAGTGAGAAACACTGATCTTGAGGAGAGGGTATTTTTCACCCTCCTGATATTGTTTTGGTTTTAACCTGATGAAATGGATTGAATAAAGCCCCAAAGCCATCATCTGTTTGTGATAACATTTTAAGTTTTCCATTTCCAAAATCATGATGTGTCATCAAAAACTAAAGAAACTGCTTAAATAAGAAGGTAAGGAGAAAAAAAGTGTCCAGCTGCATTAAAATGTGTGTCTAATGCAGTGCAGAAAGAGACTATTTTTCTTATCATAACAAGAAAATGTATGTACTGCTGCATCTACCTCCTGCCTTCTAGCCTGCACACTCTTCCCACTGACTTTCTCCACACCAGGTAACTGTGTGTGTGCTTCAGTGGCCTTTAAAGATAGTCTTGGATTCTACTTTCCCTACATTTTCAAAGAGGAGTATCTCCAGGAATCCATGATAATTTGTCCAAATCTAGAGGCTGTATATAACCATAAATACTAAACACATCTGGTGATGCAGAGCCACCAGACTAGGTCAGAAGTTTTCCATTAACAGTGCTCTACTATGTATTGGAAATTGATGATGACAAAATACTTAGAGTTGAAGAAAACCGTATTTCTCTTACAGATTTTTTTTCTTTCTTCCACTCTGAACATTTATTATCACATTTACTAGATTTTAGGATAGCAAGAAAACCACTGACAGACCATAATTAAGACTGAGCCTTAATGACAAATCAGGAACAAATAGCTTGTTTTTCAAAGAAAAAGTCCCATAAGACTTTTTCTGTGAATACGGAAGACAGGAAAAAAATGTAGCTAATAAATCCCTCTGGAAAGGAATAGGTTCTTTGTGATTTTGATGACTACTGTGGAGATTGTTTCAAATGAAATAGTGGTAGTACCTGATAATGAATATATTGGTTCTGGTGCTAGCACATATCCACCATTGGATTAAGACATGGAAATAGTTCTAGCTGTTATGGTGAGAATTAACCAAGCCTCCTTTGCAAATGAGGATCCTCAGAAGTTGGGTTGAAAACTACTTCTACTCTGTATCTTTTCCATTGCATCTTGAACAAGCTTTGGATACACAACTGGAGCTCCAACAGCAACAGTAATCTTCAGTAACCTGGAAAAATTTAAATGAAAACCAACTATTTAATGTGCCACCTGTCCCTGGGTGTTGAATCCATTTCTGGAACCAGGTGGCATCCTGGTTCCACACATATCGCACTGGTATTTCGTACTTCTCTTTGCTGTTACCAGTCTCTGCATTTTACATGTTGGTAAATACCAAAGGATTTTCTCTTGTAGACCATAGTTAGAGAGTTGTCCTCATTACTGTCAGTTTAAATCACTATGAAACACGGTGGATTTTTAAGTAGGAAATGAGTAGCAAAGAGATTGATTTAAAAGACTGCAGGGTAAAGACAAGTAAAGAGGTACGTGACTGAAAGGAAATCACATGTACAAATAGCTGGCAAAGAAAAAAAGGAGACAGTATAGTAGGGCTAGAACACTGTGATACAGAGAAATACAGCACTGGTGGTGTCTTGCATTCCTGAGGCATCTTTCATCCAGAATCGTCTTCAGACACCACAGAGATCTCATCATTCATCCCTCCTAAGCAGTCACCTTTCAGGGGAAGGTGAGAAAAACAGATTAGAAAATATGGAGAAGAATGATTGCTAAAATTCAGGGGAAGAGAGGCAAAATAGGCAAACCTACTTTTCAAGAATGTTTTACTCAAAACCAACTCATGGCCCCGCACTGCAGGCATGGCTAATACATGATAATTTAGATTGTGCCTGGGACCTCATTTTGGGACAAACGGTGGTCTCAGCTACAATTAAACTGGAAGACCTAACCCTCTCTGAACTGTATTTTGGGGCTGGTCCCAACACATGCAGACATCAACTCCTGATCACATCCTAGTTTCTCCAGGGAAGGCACTGTGGTCTCCAGCCAGTCCCTGTTTTGGGCTGGGGTTATAATACACTGCAAAGGAAATCCACAAGTCACCTTAGACAGAAATATACTTTCAGTTATATTTGACACTTAAAACATTGTGTTACTCTCTTTTAAAGCAGGAAAAATTTTAAAGTTACACTAATTTCTGCCAATTGTTTCCAAGAAATCTCACAGACTTGTGAGTGAGAAGGGTTACAGTTAGTGGGTGCAGGATCTTTGGTCTCCGGTCCACCCACAGGCAGAAATCATCAGGTGTAATGGGATAATCAACAGTGGAATTGCAGATATAGTCAGTCCCATGTGAAAATAGAGATTGCATGTTTTTATTCGTAACCACAGTTCCTAACCACAGGCAGGAGGACTCCTTTTTTTTTTTCATCCCCACTGTACCCATTGCACATTCCTAAAGAATAGGCTTTAATTTTAAAACCACAAAGTCAGAGCCTCTTGGACTGTAAGGGAGACTGTTAGGGCTCGGGGAATGGCCCTCAGCGTGTCATTGCATTCAGTAATTCAATTAAGAGCCCTGGTAGTTTAATATGCATTGAGCTACAGAAGTGTTGCGTGCAGCTGTGCTCTGCTGCATGGTGGCATAAAAAGGGACAAACATTTGCTCTTCAGCTACGCTGATTTTTGTATTCATCATGTGCAGTGTGCTGGCCGCACGTGGGCTGCTGGAGAACATTCTCTCCAAGTTGCTGCATAGCTCTGTCTGGATGCTGACTGATTACACCTGCCACATTTCATTTTCAGACAGGTTCATATTAACCTTCTGTACTACAAAGCGTAGTCCCCTTTTACGATGCCTCAGACTGAATTCCTTAGAAGACACCTCATGTTCCCCCCCTCAAATAAAGAAAGGCAGAAGGACATATGCTCTTTAACAGAGTGATGCCAGAGAATTTGAATCTTCTGTGTGTCTCCTTGCCCTGTCTCCCTACTGCCATTCTTCCATCACCAATATATTCTGGTGTGTAATTCCATTTTAAGAAGCAAAAACTTCATAGTTCTCATACATCCCTGTCAGCTGGTGCATGAAAGAAAGATGTGTGCGGGACCCAGGAGATACATGCACGTCCTTTGCACCTGAGGAAAGCAATTAACTGTTACCAGCGGAATTATGGAAAACTCCCTACTCTGTCTCCCATATTTCTTTACCCTCAACTCATTCAGATTAAAATACTCCCTTCTTCTCATTGTTTCTGTTTGTAGAACTTCCTGCTTGGCTTCACAGTAGGTCCGCTGCAATTTTTTGCTTAAGGAACAGGGAAAATTTTCTGCTTCCGCTTTGTGTTCTGGGTCTGAGATTTGTTTTCATTACCTCTGTATTTTTGTTTGATAAATGATACTTTACATCATCTGAGTTGACATTCTATCTCTCTACTTTGCATCTCATTTTAGTGATATTACTCAACCATGTGTTTAAAGTGCTCAACTAAAAATTTCTGTGACAAATTAAACTATTTTATTTTCTCTTCACTGTAAAAAAAAACAACAAACAGAATGTGCAATCCAGAATTGTAGGTTTGAAGCATTTTTTTACACAATCTTATTATTATCTGGTGAAAAATTAGCTACAAATTTCACTTTTTAAAGTATTTCCAGATCTTGAGAATGTCTATGTGATGTTGCGTTGTGCCACTGGCAAAGCTTCAAGGTCTGAGGATTTCTACTAGAGCCTTAGATGTTTACAGCCTGAGTATGTGCTCGAATGCCCTTCCTGGGTTCTGAAGGGATTCCAGTACACCTCGTAAACTGTGAGACTGGCAAACCAGTGGATACCATACAGCAATGTCCATAAAGTGAGCTTGGCTAACCTTACACAAAGGTAATTACTTCCTGTGACTTTTTCTGTGTACCTACATAGCAAGCAGAGAGTCAAAGGTGTTTTAGGAAACTCATATCAGGCCATGGAAAATTTTGTTTGTTAGAAGACCAGGAGTAGAAGTTTCCTAGTGCAAGCAGTATCTCTATTGCCATCCAACTGACAGATCAGCCTCCTGCTTTACTTCTACCCAATGTAAATGTTTTCCGTACCATGGGAGTTTTTAAATGCAGCTGTTACTTGAAATGTAAACTCACCCTTTGCTGCAACAAAGGTAACTTTGCCATCTTTATTCATCAGTTTGGCATGGAATAGCGAATGCTTTTTTATTCATCTAGAAGAGCAACTTGTTAGTGTCCTTGATTAGTTTTTCAATAGTTATAGCTCTTACAGTTCTTAGAACATTATAGTTCTTTCTTTTTCTCCTTCTCTCTTAAGTGTTTATACTCTAAAATATGTCTATCCCTTAGAACAGTAAAACATCATCTTGTTTTCTTACAATCAGTTCAGCTCATTCAAAGGCTTAGCAGAGACATTGGTAACAAGGTCAAAAACAGGACTCGATGAAGTATTCCAGATGTCACTGAAATGACAATGCTGCTGTTACAGGAGGAGAAGTGATCTCAGTTTCTATAGAAGATGCTGCTCACACACTGAACAAACATCAAAATTATATTTCTGTATGAAGGAGGTTTGTATTATTCTTCCCAAACAGGCTAACTGCATTTCTAAAAGGCCTCTGTGAGCCACTCTCATACAGAAAAAGCCTTCTGTTAAATCTTGTGGGGATGAGGTTTATAATAAACTCAGCATAGCAAATCTAGCTGTGTTGTCACTCTACTCTCAGAAATATCTTGACTTGGAAATAGATAAGGTTAATCTATTTATTAGATAAAATAATACCAGAGACCAGTTTTATAAAAAAGTAAAAGAGCAGGGAAAGGTTCTTGTGCAGTGTTATCGTCCTCGGTCTACTGCTCAGTGGATGTGAATTGGGAAGAATCTGATCATTTGAGTTCAGAGAAAGCATGTTCTACACAGTGAACAAATCTGCACAATGCTCAGGATTCAACAAATTGTCCTCAGTCAGTAAATCAAATGACATGTGAAGAGTAATTCCTTTCGCTAAAGATCAAGCTGGGCTATTGTGGCATTCCTAGAAAGATGCAAAACCTTCTTCACCAAGGTCTTGCAACCCTGGCCTATCAAGTCTTACAGAGACCCATTATGGTGATCTTCATGGTGTCAGTGATCTCTCCCAGCAAGGCACAATCAGCTCCTCACGGAAAGCTGGCATAGTGATTTCCTTACCAGTCTGATGTGGGAGAGCTGGTATTTTTACCAACGCTCATCTGCAAATGTACAGTTCTGGGGGTCCACGTAGACTGGGGGGAAAAGTAATGAGATTTGAAGCTGCACTACATCTCATCAGAGCCAACTGTAGAGGAAAACTGCTCAATTCACGTAGTTTCAATCAAGTCAGGATCAAAGTAGCTAATTGATTTACTAATAACAGTATTTAACCATCAATCAATGAAGTGTGCACTCAGGATCAGCAATATAACATCATAAACCATAACGTTAGATGCTTACAGCAGGGTAATAAACAGATTTCACCACACGCTGCTGCCACTAATCCAAGCAGCCTACAGACCTGGCAATGCCAGCAGAGCACCAGCTGCTGTTTTCAGACCAAATTCTGATGCCACTCTTGTTCATTCTCTCTCTCCCCACTTTTAAATATTTCCTTGCTTGTTTTGTAGTTCTTTCAAGCTGACTTCTAACTAGTTTCAGAAGTGTCTCTTTAGGGTTAAGGTGGGTGATGATTCTCTTTCGCAAGCGTTACAAGTTTGGGGGAAAACGACCTCTCAGCCAGTTTGGGCTCTTCTTTCACACAAACTGACTGCACTCACACTCCTGGCTTACCAGCCATCTTTCCCTGAGGAAGGCTGTGTGAATTTGCCCCCAGCGTGCTGTCAGGGTAGGGGATATCAGCCCTAGCATCAGATTCAGTTCTAACTTCTGGCTCCAGAACAGAGAAGGCACCTTGAGCAGAGCTATGCAACCTAACTGCTGCTTTTCTATTTTTATTTATCTAGCTCTATGTCTGTCAAAAACCTTTGGGTTTTTTTCTCCCCTAAATACATTTTTATTGTTTTATCTCTTTTTTATTCTATGTCAGAAGCAAAGTATTAGATTTTTTTTCTCTTTGTGATGTAAGACTTAAAAATTATAGATGATTCTATTTCCTTAGTAAATGTTACTGAAGAGCAACAAAGTTCAAACTCATCACTCACCTCTAAATATTCTTGTGGATATGGATGTAAATGATGGCTCTTTATTGATGACCCATAAAATTCCTCAAAACTCAAAACTGGAGATTTATATTCTTTTCTCATACATGTTCTCTAATTCACTTTTGCCAGTAATTCCCTATTACTGGACATATGGTCAAATCACAACACATCTAAAAGCTTTTCCTCCTAAAGCAGTCCTTTAATTCTTTCCTTGTTTACAAAGGCAATTTAATTTCAACAAGTTCCCAAGGCCCCAGTGTTATCAAATTATTAGGATTTCTACAAACGTGTGTGTTGCTCATAACGTAGAAAAGTAATAGTCTTGTTTGGCATCTAATGAATTATTAATCACTGCTGCAATATTTATCCATTTTTTATCCATCATCTGTCTGAATTTTGTAACAAGCTCTGGTCTACTATTGTGTATTTTATAACACAGAGGATTTGGGGATTTTCTTTTTTTCTGCATCAGATATCATATGTTCCTTCATATGAGAGGAAAATAGGAATTTTCTAAAATAAACACACAAGCCCAGACTTTCAAATTTGTTGATTTCAGGTGTCTACTTAAGCATCCAGGAAAGGCTCAGTCTCCCAGGAGTAGTGAACAGTTAGCCTGTGAGGATCAAGTGACTGTACTATGTCATCTTTTTCAGTTTTTTCCCTCTTTCTCATGTATTTCATATTGTGAAATTCAGAAATTTTTTTTAGCTTCTTTCCCTCTTTCCTTTTTTTTCCCTTCATTTTCTTTTCTTCTCAGCAAAATTAAATACTGACCATATTCAATTTTTAAAGTTGAAAATTAAAAAGAGAAGAGAATAAACCAAAATGAAACAGCAATTAAATAGAATTCTCTCTGACCAATTTTTTTCTAAAGTGATGTGTCATTACTGATTCTGTCATTTGTCTCTCCAAGCTGCAACTCTGTGTTCTGAAATATTAACAAGGTAAAGGCAAATCCTCTTTCCATTAATCTTAAAAAGGATAGGGGTTTATGGGCCCAGATTTTCCATATTGTGCAGTTAAAAATGCAAATATGCCCCTGCAGTTGTGGGTAATTTGTAGCTGCAGTTAACATAACTATGGAGAGGATTAAAATCATGCTCCAGTCACCATACACATGAAAGTCACCATCTGTACCCAAAATTACCCAAAATCTGTGCAGGGTTTTTTTAATTAGGCAGATACTAGGGGTTTTTTTCCAGTGTTACAGCCACACAGACACATCATATGTTCATCTCCACCGCTGTGTCTCTCTTCTTTAGCTGATTTTAGGGCAATTTTTACAGGAAAATATGTCTGCAGTGTTGCTCCTGTTATTCTGTGTACACCATCATTTTTGTGTCAAACTTTCCAACCACTTTTTTTCTAATGTAGAAGTAAAACACAAAAAGTACTAGACCCAAGTTCCTGTGGTTTGCTCACATGACTAATGATTTTTTTCCTTTTTCCCCTCTATTTTTATCTCTGTTCTGCTTACCTTCCTTTTATAATTTGAGTACCTGGATGAAAACGGTTCCAAATGCTTCCTTCTGTCATGGTGGTCAACAGATAACCTTTCAGCATAAAAATCAGATAAGCTTTTTATAGCTGGGTTTACATATAATTTTTATTTTCTACTTTGGTAGTCAGAGGGCCATGTATAGTTCTAAAATCCCCAGGGCAGCAAATTCAGAGGACGTTAGACATAAAAAGCTACAGCTATAGTTGCAAAAATTGTTGTCACCTTTTGTTAACTTCCATCAGCAGGACAGTCAAGAGCAAGGTGGAAAAAATCGTGTGCCGAATGGTGACGGTTAGATGCAGTAAAGTACAGAGAAATTTTATGTCTCCCATTAGCTGCTGTTCAATGCTGGAAGCATTTCTCCTGAAATCTGGAAATAGTTCTCCAGATAGATTCTTCTCTTTTTGTACAGTGTGTTTTGAGAGAAAGCAGAGTGTGGTAATTCATAAAACTAAATAAAAGTCCTGTTTCAAATCCAAGTCTCTTATAGTAGCTTTATAAAGAACAACAGGAAGATATAAAACATTAAAAAAAAAAAAAAAAGTTGATATGCACATTTCAAGGTAAATTCTAAGGTTGAGAGATATCATAGAAAAGTGCCTGTAGAACGTAACCAGAGAGATATCCAATCCGGCAAGGGGAGCAGCATTGTGGGCATGAAGCTTGCAGGTAGAATGTCCTAACTGCTAGAAACCAGTCACTGCTCTCTGGTGAAGGCAAATATGTCCTTGATGTGCCATCGGTGTCCTGGCTGACTCTGAAATGCAGTAAACCTTGGGAAACACTTCTCTGCTAGGACCATGTGTCTGTTTATTAGGCCTATGTGAGTAATGTTGGGAAGGGTCTGGGTCATGATCTGAAGAATGTGGCCAAAACTGGGGCCAGTTCTGAAGGCAATAGAGCTGCTACTTGTTGAAGAAGAATGTGTCGATAAAAACCTAAAGAAGCAGTCTTAGGTGATCTGCAAATGTAACTCAGGTGACAGTGGAGCACTGTCTATGTGATGTCTGCCCCAAGAAACTTGTGAAAAGTCATCAGTGTTGTAAGAGACTCTAGTAACCTGTTTTTATAGCTTGTAAACAAGGTGCTGATTAAATGTGATAAAAATCTGTTTACTTGCAGGGATGAAAGCGACTCACACTTCCTGGATATATGGGAAACCTGTGATGATACACTTGGTATGTGCAAACCAAAAATTTACTATGAATGAGCTTCAAATATTCACAGTTTTGTAATTTGCCAAGTTGCTATGAAGAGTACAGAAGTTCTGTTACAACAAGAATATATTCCTAGTATATGTTCCTTTTAACTAAGGTGAAAAGAAATTCTGATGCATATCTTACTTTTTGTCAACTTCACCTGTATACTGAGTGTGAGAGATTTCAAACTGCTCCGAGAATCAAAAGAGCAGTTCAAGGAATGATCCCTCAGGTCTGGGATCATTCTGAGGTCTCCTCATCACAAAGATGGTAGCTATTGAAATTGTATGGTTGTGTCAGACTCTTTAGTGCTTTTAAATACCTGAATTGTGAAGCCCTTGTGGGTAATTTGTCTGTTAGAAGTAAACAAGTGAGAAATGCACTGATTTTCCTTACAGTAGGGGGATGTCTTGGACCACTTACTGTTACACCAGGATGTGTTTGAAACCTCCTAGGCCACTTGGGTTCTCACCGTGCAAGCTGCTGTGCAGGGGAGTAATAGAAATTATAATGTGTTTCCTTACCATTTGCATGACAATATGAACCAAAGAGACTGCAACCCAGGAGGATCAATTGTCAATCTTTGCATCTTAGAGAAAGTTAGTGATGGTGTAGCATACAGATCACAGAATCACAGAATGGTAGGGGTTGGAAGGGACCTCTGGGGATTATCTTGTCCAACCACACTGCTAAGGCAGGGTCACCCAGAGCAGGTTGTACAGGATTGTGTCCAGGAAGTTTTGGAGTATCTCCAGAGAAGGAGATCTTGGCTTCTGGTTCTGTTCCCACCTTCTTTGATCAACAACACCAGCATTACTGATTGGTTGTGTGTTGATGGCTGACTGGCTTTCTGATAGTCAGCTGAAGTGTGGCTGAACTGTAATTCTTGCTAACTTGTTGAATAACAGGAACTAGCTTAAATCCTGATAGAAGCAGAGGAGCACTGGAATATATGATTCCCAAAAAGAGTATTTGAAAGATATAGAACTGAAACCTGACCTCAATTCTATTTGTGAAAAGTCTTCCAGTGAAGGAAGACATAGCAATCAATTATGAATTCAAAAAGAATACAAAGAAAGAAATGCTCTTTTCAAGTTGCAAGAGCTGCATCTGAGCTTTTGTCCTTGCACAGTGGTGCACATGGAAGGAGTCACTCCTTCTTTCCAGCAGTCTGCTACTGCTAGAAATAAAAACGCAGGCACAATCGCAGGTCCTGAACACACCAATTATTAAAGTAAAACCTTCAAAGAAAAGAATCAAAGACAGCGATCATCCCTTTTCTTGAGTATAAAAGAGTTTCTGTATAATGACTGATTTTGCTTTTCATTTAAACGACTGTTTATCAGTGTCTGACAGCACTGTTTCCATTATCAATGCCAGCAGACAGTAGTGTTGGCTCATCACCATGTCTCGTGGGTATTTCTTGGCCATGTGATCAAACAAGCTGTATTTCCTAACTTAATTCCTTTGACATCTCATGAAGTATCATTCTTTGGAGTCGTATTCTAGGTTGCAAGTCGAGCAGAGAAAGGTTTCAGCAGATGCAAAGCAGCGTAGGTACCTTGACCTTGGCTTCAAGGATAAGGTATTGACTTGGAACCAATAAAAATTAGGCAGTGCTCTCCCTGTGCCTATCACTCTGTCTTGTGTGCAGTTTCTGTGAAGAATACCTCTCAGCTGAGGGGAAATTCTGTAATGGAAAGTTTAGGAAAAAAACTGAGACTCAGCTCACTATTTGTGCAGCTCCTAATGAAAATCTACCTTATGGTTATTTTACTTATCAGAAATTCTCTTCCCATTACATTTGCTTTCTAAGGCTTTATGCAGACTTCATTGTTGTCCTGAAGCAGTAAGGTTCATACCCATTCAAAGCAGAGGAGTAACTCCATATAGCAGATAAATGTTACAAAGCCATTGACCTAATTTTGCTTTGTATCCACACACATTCCAATTTATAACCCACATGGGATCAGGAACTGGAAATGAAAAAAAAAGCAGTTGAATGTTAAATGAAATGTTCTATAGCAATTTTCAACCCACAAAGTTGTTAAAAGTGCACTACCTTTCATTTTGGCAAAATTTGTGTGCTGAAGTGATGGTGCTGTGTTCTTATCCCTGCTGGTGGAAATATTTTGCAGCTCAAGCCATACTAGATATTGTAGAAACATGGGGTTAATTAAGTGGGTCTTTTACTTCTGCATAGTGACTTATTCTAACCAACCAGAACAGATTTCCTTGTCCTTTTCATACAAGACCATCGTAAGAGTAATTACTAAGGAGCTAAGCAAAGCATCACAATAGAAACCTCCTCATAGAGTTTTCATTCTATATTTCCCCTAAATAATATCTGCTTGCCATAGGAGATTTTCAACGGCTTAATTTCAAAGATAGGAAAGAATTAAAAAAAATAGGAAGGAGACACTTAGCTGAGATTAGATATAATTTGTATTCTTATCTATTACAATTTGTACATATGATTGTCTAATTTTGATCTTTGCATCAATCATATCCCATTCATGTTTTGCAGCGAAGAAGTGCATATTGTATTCACAGTTTGTAGTTGCTTGTTGTCTAAGAGGTAATTAGTTCATAGCACTTTGGTGTAGGGGGTGACTTGTACATTATTGGAAGAAGAAAATCAATCAAGATTACTCTTTGTCTTTAATTAAAAAATAGCACCCAGAATATTACATGTCTCTCACTTCATAAGGGAAGTGTCACACGGCACAATTTATTTCAAAATGTTCTTGCATTTTGTACAACCGATTACTGTTCGAACATGTTCTTTTGCAAACTGTTCTGGAAGGGAGGAAAGAAATAAACTGTACGTCGTGATAACTTGCTTACATTATCCTAAAATCCACCAAGGTTAAGTCTGCTTCTTTATTTAGACTGTTACTGTCAGAATTTTGTTTGGGTGGAAATGAAAAAAAGATCTATAGTTGATGGAATATCATTCATTTGTTGCTCTGTCCACGTGGTGACCCCAAAAGAGTCATGGCTCCATATGTATAGCTCTCAGTGGTAGCTTGTTTATTTGCATCTCTAAATTAGCTGCAAGATCTGAAGCCAGAAGTGGGTTGCAGTGGCTACTTTGAGGAGGGCTGTGTATTTTGTTTGCCTGAATGAATATAGCAAATACACTGTTTGCATGAAAAGGACTGATCATAAGCTACTTTCAGAGGTGAATGACTTAGAAAACAGCTCAGTTGCACTCAGAACGTTATTTGACTCAGGAATTCTAAGATGGAGGTACAGTAACACAGTAGTGCTGTAACTGAATAGATGGATAACTTGATGATGGAACCAATTTGGGTCAGAAGTTCTTTTCCACCCGTTGCTGTATTCAGATCCTTGTGCATGCCTCATACATTTACATGGCTTCTCTGTTTATTCCTGTGGAAAATACGTGTATGAGGAGATGCACCAGATGTGCTTCCTATGATCCTATGTTATTCTTGTTTAAAGGAGGAAAGTCAGTGTTCTCACTATACCTCTGATGTCCTGTTGTCAGTTCCTCTCCCTCAGCTTCTCAGTCTTTAAAATGAACAATGGTTTCATGCAGCCTCAATCTTGACACGCAGTCAAAAAATTTCATGAAAGAGCCCTGAAAGTTTGGCTTGGTTGCCATCTACTTTCTGGACTTAATTTCAGTCTGTAGTGGAACACATCGCTCAGAGATATGAAGGAGTTTTAACACATTTTCTTTCTGCAGGTATTGGGATGGTGGGCTCTTATTTAAACAAAACCAATATATATGTTGTATAGATATTACAGATTGTAAGGTACAGAGGACTCCTGCAGATATCTTGAAAATGTAATCCTCTGTCAACTTCTTTTTTTTTTAAAAAGATCCTGCAACAAATCCTGCATTGTTTGAGAAACTGCCTGAATCTAAACCAAATACTTACTCATGCCCTTGGCCATCAAAACAGCCAGATTTTATGCAGCTCCGATTAAAATACAGCACACAACAGATGCTCAGGCTCAAAACCCTCAAAGTTAGTTTCAGTATTGGTGTAGCACAGTAGTCATCCTTCAGTGCTGGCTTATTCACGAATAATGGAGAATTTATTACTTAGATAAACAATTTTGTATCTGCACCACTTTGGTATTGGTTCAAGTTGCACGAAGCCACACGTACTACACAAAGCTAGATAATAATCCAAATTACCACCATCTTTTGGCATCTGCAAGCATGAATAAGAAAGCTAATGAGGAGAGAGCTTCTGAGGTACGTCCACTCACAGTCACTGGGGTTAGCAGCAATTTTGGTATGGACATGAGTGGACTCAACAATTTCTCATCTACAATCTAAAATCCGAATACAGGTTCAGAGGTAAGGTTTCCATCTATTTTCTCTTTGGCAGTGAAGAAAATGGTGCCAACTATCTTTTGTTCGTCTCTTGTTAAGCTTGCACGTACACTCTTTTTACTTGCATGCCTTACAGCCAGAAGTAGCTTATTAAAATGGATCTTAGAAGTTTTGTCTCCTTTTCTTATTGAGCTGTACATAAAAACATTAGTGACGCTGTATGCACTGTTATTAAATTAGCTATATATTGGTCTAGCCTACAAATTCGGGATAGCAAAGCAAGATTGCTTTTACAGAAACTCCTTAAACTTTACTGAGTTATATTGTGTATCAAATTAAGTCTTCTACTGCAGAAACAGAGATGAGCTGTTTATTCCTCTATGGTTGAAACATTTTTTTTTGTATTTCATTGTATCTGGCTTTGCAACTGAGAAAGGAAGCTGCCTGTAATGCTTCTGTGGGCTTCTGAAACCCTGGAGCTGGCAGAGGCTATGACTACAAAGTGAAATGATGGCATGACTGGATAATGAAACTCGGCCCAAATGGGTAACAGTATCAGTAGAGATGTAAGGACATGAATTATTCTAGTGTGTGATGGCAATTATGTTGAAAGCCCTGTGCTAGACAGTCTGTGGCTGCCAGGATATTCTAACTTGCTGTTGTTGTTACCGCTGCGCATACAGAGGAGCACGGCGCACGCAGGCGTGTGCCGCAATCCATCTGCGATCTGCTCTGTAGGCTTGCTTCCGGGGGAAAATTTAGGACCCCCAAAGTTTACAGCTGCTTTGTGAGTGCAGAACTCCTCAGAGTTTGGCTCTACAATCTTTTGGGCTTTAGTTCTGCAAAGCGGGATTCATCGCAACCTTTTTTAACCTAGATTTTGTATTTAGTCCTTATGGCCGGGACTGTCTTTCTTAGGGTTCCAGTGTCAGTGGAAATGGTGAGATGTCACTTGATTTGAGGTAATGAGTAAAAATAATACGCACAATGCAAACATGCCTTAAAAATTTCTAAGTTTCTTTTCACTTCAGCTTGGCAAAGACATTTTCTCCCATTTTTCAATATCTTTTGTGTTTTTTTCCCCTATTTTGCTGGCTTGTTGGCAGGCAAAATGCTCTTTGTTTGGGCAGATAAGATTTGCATTTCTATAAATAAGGGACATTATAGTTTCACCAAAAGATTTCTTCCTGTTACTAGTTTGTTCACACTGTTACTTTAATATATTCCAAGCATTCTTATTTTTTATTTTTTCCTTCAGAGGAAAATCAAATCAAATCTACATGTAGTAAGTCTGAGTAAATTGACTGGAAAATTCCAGTTGCTACTGTAGTTAAAAGTAATATTCTGTTATTACAGCAGTAAAAGGTGTAGTAATCTGTGTAGTAACTGGAATGCATGTCCCGTAAAGCGCTGCATGAAGTTATTCTTGCAAATGGCATTCAAAAACTGAGCCCATTCTCTTTCTTCAAATATACACCTGCTTTTCAAAGCTCATTTTTTATTAAAATGATATTAAATGATATTAGTTATTAAAATAACTAATACCATGACATGCATATTAAAAAGTGACTTGTTTTCATAAGAAGCTCAAAACTAACTTTATATGACATTATTATTGGTTTTGGTCTGATGCAAACGGGGTTATTCTAACTTTATGCTTCTGCTGTACAGAGCAGAATGTAACTCTAAAACAAACATCTTGTGTTCTAATGGAATTGAACAAATATATACAAGAAACATTCATTTTTGTATTATTACTTTTTTCAGCAGTAGTTGTCATATGCAGACATAAGTTTTATTTGCTTTTCTCTCTCACAATTTCAGCTCCCTGTCTCTGGGGAAATAAGAAATCAGTACAACATTGTCTTGCTTTTTCAAAGCTCGAGTCTGGGAGAAAAAAAGAAATGCAGTATTGCTTCTGCTGGCTTAGCCAGTCAAATCTGTTTCTTCCATCAGGTTTCTTTTTGATTCTTTAAAGATCTCTGTTGACCTGCTGTTCCTTTGGCTTCCTGGCATGGAACATACACAAACCACAGCACTGCAGTATAGAGGGCCCCTTTCCATATCTGTTCCCTCACAGTAAAAAGCCAGTGAAATGTTCAGACAGTCCACAGCATGCAGCTTGTTTCATAAGCCCTGTTCCCTTTCACCAAGGAGCCTTAGCCTTCTCCTTCCATGGGCATATGTGCAGTTAAGCCAGTCAAAGATGGCTTCAGCTTACATTGTTGGACACAGTGCTCCTGAATTTCTCTTTGATTCATGACCATTTCAACTTTACTCCAGTTTCTATCCACTTACCTGTTAATGTTTCACCTGACAGCTGCTGCACTGCTGACACTTTCTGCCTACATAAGTTGATATTCTCTTTCTTCAGACCACAGTTGTCAAAACTTCTGGCATTAAGGACCAGAACCTGGAACTTGGATCTCTTCAGTACTGTGACAAGGCATGTCTGTGTCGTCGGAGCCATGAGGTGAACTTCTAGCTCTGCCTCTGCTCTGAGTTAGAAGGATATGAGCCAGGTCTTTGCTCAAAGGAGCATGTAAGTTCATTAACAGACATCCCTCCTGCTTACTCGAGATTCTGATTAACGAGACTCAGTGCTAACAATTCTAACAGCTTTGGAATAAGTTTGTGTCCCTGGCCAGAGCACATCCTTTTTCAGTCCCCAAGCAGTGAGAAGTGTGAGTTAAACTGCTGCTCTGCAGATGAGGACTTCTCTGTTTCTGTTCTTGTCTGGTCTCTCTGCAGAGTCTGATCTCGTTCTAGGTAAGGTTTATAGTATTCTGCTCTTGGAGACAGGCAATATTTGCATTTCCTGGTTTTTGAGATGGATCTTGTTCAGTCATCCGCTGCAACACAGCTTTTGCTAAACTTGCTTGTGTTCAGGCAGTAATTTCTGTATGTCGTTGAATTTTTGTTCTCAAGTGTGTACAAAAATTAAGAACATGCTGCCTAGAGATAGAATCACTAGTGAACTAACTTGCTTTGGCAGCTTTTTAAAATACAGTTATGTAGAACTAAATTGTACAGGGGTTTCTCATTCTCCAGGAGAAAACGGTCTGTCTAGAGGCATGACAGCTGACAGCATGATGCAAAACGTCAGGAGTAATTAGTTAACCACTGGCATCAACCTTGCTAAAATCTTCCTGAGAGGATGGGGAGGAGAATCAAAACCAAATAAAGCTCGTGAGTTGAGATTAGAACAGTTTAATAACTGAAAAATAAACAATAACAATAATAATAATAGTAATGGAAAAGAAGATAACAAAAAGAAAGTGAAATAAAACTGAAGACAGACAAGTGATGCACAATACCATTGCTCACCACCTGCTGACTGATGCTCAGCCAGACCCTGAGCAGCAATTCTGCCCCTCCTGGCCAACTCCCCTCAGTTTACATACTGCACATGACATCATATGATGTGGAATTTTCCCTTGGTCCACTGTCATGCTGTGTACCCTCTTAACTTCTTGTGCCCACCAAATCTTCTCCCTGGAAGGGAAGGAGAAGCTAAAAATTCCTTTACTTATAATAAACACTATTTAGCAACAGCTAAAACCATCAGTATTTTATCAACATGATTCTCATATTAAATTCAGAACACAGCACTGAAACAACTATTAGGAAGAAAATTAACTCAATCCCAAACTAAACTGGAGCAAGCCTCTTTCTATTGACCTTCATCTTCCACTTTTCTAGTCCTTGTTAAGTAGTTTGAAGCCTGAGATGCTACTGCTGTCTTTATTGAGATATTTGAGATATTTTCCTAGCTAGGAATCTCTGGAAGAGTTAAGTAATGTCCTTGGATCCTTTGGGCCATGAGAAATTCCTATGTGCTTCCTCAAACCAGCTACCTGCAAGGCTGATTTACAGGACAGAAATGAAGAGAGGAGATGGTATTAAGAATGTTTGACTCCGTCTACCTCAGAGATTACAGTGGTAAAGCAGTTTGTCAGGAATAGTTTGTTATAGTGGCAGCACTACAGAACAATCCTGATACTAACTACAAAGCAGTGCAGTGGAAAAATTTTCAGTACAAACAGCTTTAATCCTAAATTAATGTCTAAAATAAAGGGAAATTTAACAAATAGCCTGTCTTAGTGAAGAATACATTAATATTGCTAGTATCAATAATCCTAACGATTATAGTATTGCACAGTTAAATTCCAAAGTTCTGATTTTAAGACAGTTCAATAGCTGAAAGTCAGGGAGGTGCAAAATTGCAGAGTTTTCCTTCAGCTAGGGTGAAATAAAGCAGGTTACTTTGAGAGCTGGATGAAACCATAAGCTTAATTTATTAATGGTTGAGGGCACAACACTCTTTGTGGAAAAGAGAAAACAACCAATAATAAAATGAATTTTTCTTTTCCCAAGAAAATTAATGAAGTACTGGTTGTTTTTAATGGGCTTTGCCCCTGCTGCCTTGTCCACCCTTACCTGATTTGCTGATCATCAGGAGATGATCAAGCCTTCTGGTAAAAGAGTCCCTGAAGAGACTCTCAGACTGATGTAGGCTGGAAGTTTTCAAAACCAGTTAGGGAGAGTGAAGCAAATAAAACGAATGAAACTCAGGAGAAGTAAATGAGTACAAAAGGGAAATAGATTTTCAAGCAGTTCAGGTACTCAGATATGGCTGTAATTGTCATATTTTATTAACCTTCTTCCTATATAGTGAATTTTCTTTCTTCATCCTCTTTCGAGATACCAGTCTGTGCTCATTAAAGTCAGCGGACCAGCTTTCATAGGCCAAATCTGTAAAATTGTTTTGACAGATAGGTCCCTACTGGAATTAGGCTCCTAGATGCTATTGAACGTATCATGAGGTGCTAATCTACATCCCTAAGCAGTTATAAGAGTCACCACATAATCTTTTCATTAGATCTGTGATTGAGTCTACATCCTACAGGCTAAGGGAAAGAAAAGTTTGGATGATCTGAATAAAACATAGAGCATATGTAATTTAGGCAGTAGGAAAATACAGTGAAAAGGAGAAAAGAAAATTCCATGACAGCAATACAAACATCCTGGAGATTCCAAATCCCCAAGGTGTCCTGGTTCATGAGTTCACCTGTGGTGTTTAGTTGGGTGACACATACTGAGACTCCTTGGAACAGCAAAATAATTTAATTTCTCAAATCATTCATCTTTGTTTAAGTACAGTTGTGAGGAACTGGTTTAAAATTAACGTGGTCCAGAGAAATCCAGCACCCGCTGTGGGTGCCAGGTGGTCTTCAGTCTCCAGCAGCAACTTGTGGGTAAACCGTGGATGGGGAACAAAGCAAGGCAGAATTATCTTTCTGCTCCTTGCTTGGGGTGATGTTTCCAATGAACTTCTTTCCTTCCTGAGTTAATTCTTAATGCCATGATTAAAGCCAGTGAGAAATGCATATTCAAATAAGTGCTTACATAAGATCGTAAAGAATTGTCATGTGTGGTCAAAGCATGGCCCAGTTATGTGTGTATTCTGTCTCAGCCACCACCATAAGCCTAGGTAGGAGCATAGGAACAATGCAAATGTATGGCTGCATCTCAGTAATTTTCCAGCCTGCAGAAATCTGCAAACGTAAGAATTCTTGAACTGAAGATAATAGCTTTCTGCTTAATGTCTCTTGATGGATGTTTTTCCATTTATAACTTGTTCAACTTCTTTTTGAACCCTGATCTTTCCTATCTCATCCATGGAATCACCACTGGCACTAGCTTTTCCTCTGGTGCTAGGAAAAAGAAACGTGATGCTCCAGCCATCACAGGGGTGACCAGAGAAAATAGGAAGGGGCTATAACATCTACTTCACATAGGGCATTCCTGTGCCGTGGCCTCAGAGTAGCACTGTGCTTGCCACAGCTTTCTCCTGCCTACACATTTCTTTTACTTGGTTGCAGTTGGCACAGCCCAGGATATAATCTCCAGATCTTTGTGACAGCTACTGAAAAGAGATAGTTTATAGAAGTGCTGGACTTGATCACCTCCTAGACAACTGAAATTAAAACATTATTGAAACTCCCTGGAAAGGAAGATTAAACCTTTTCTATTAAACACCTTGGTCAAATAAGTGGAAGATTCAAAGCAGACCTTGTATCAGTGGCTAGGGAAGATAATTATCCTTGAGTTAGTGAGAGAAAAATCATAGCAATAGAAAATTCTTACCCAAGAGAACAAAACTTTTCCTACTAGAGCCTTAGAGATTAGAAAAATGATGTTCAAATATAAAGATGATCATATGCCCCTCTGCACTGTTCTGTTGAAGCATTATACTATGTGATGCTCTGATACATTAACTCTTCCCTTTTTCTTTGTTGCTTAATCATGCATTAAACAAGGTTACAAGAGTTTACACAGTTTTTTTTCTTATAATCTTCCTCTTGTATCAAGAAACAGTACATAGATTTATTTATTGTTTTTTAGGTGTTTTGCATCTTTTATTGGTAGAGATTTGGATTAGGATTAAGAGATTCAGATTAGGATTAAGAGATTCAGGTAAGGGTTGAATACACGGGTTCTGGTTCTCTGCCTTTTTGTACTGGCATCTAAAGAATGGTGCTCTCACATTGCTGGTGTCCTTTTGGGTAAGCATGCTTGACCTCCTATGTTTGAGGAGGAACTTTTGCTTTAGTGCATATTATTTAAGTTTCTTTGTTCTGTTGATGACATCATGATATCAAGTAGTGTCTTTTGAATTGAGAGACTCCTCCTGATTAAGCCAGTTTGTCAACACGTCCCTGATTTCGTATTGCATTTCCATTACAGATCAGTCTGGGGACAGAATGATTTCCAGTTCTCCATGAGAACATCTGGTTTGGGGGTGTTCGCAGGTTTTGATGGTTAGGTTGTTTACTCCTTCTCATAATCTGAACCAAATATTTATCTCAGCATTAGGGTCTGAAGAGGAAACTCTATTACCATGGTTTAAAAAGTTATCATCTGGAAGCTAAGGCATATTAACACATCCATGTGCATGTTTTTAGCACTAAGCAACTGATTATTTTACTCTGCAGATGATGAGTGGCAATTTGCTGGTTGTTCTGTTACTTTGGATCATGTGGCTTGACCCCGAGAAAGGACTTCTATAGCTGAGTGTTAATCACCAAATTTATGAAGGCTTTAGAACCCTAAAGAAAGCAGGAGGAATTGGGAATTAATATCTGCAGATTCATCTAGATCTTCACCAATAAGCTGTATTATTGACCTGGGAAATGCAGCTTCGTACCTTTATTTCTTTCTTGCATGCCTCTGTACCAGAATTTACAAGGAAATAATACAGCTGACATCTGGGCTTTCTGAATGTTCCATTTATATCCAGACTTCAGAATCCTTTTAGGCAAGTCCTGTCCTTTTATGGATCCGTACCAAGCTTCATGGATCTGCTAACTGTGAGAGTGTCTGCCACGTGAGTTAAGCAATATGGATTAGCTGCAGTTTCTTTGGGTAGCTACTGACCACTCTTAATTCTTGGTTGTCATGAGGCAATGGGAAAAGAAAAAAAAAAAGAAAAAGGATAATTATTTAGTTTTTAGAGCAGAGGTAAGTAGGAAGGAAAAACAGTTATCTTGGCACTTAGTAATAAAGTGGAGGTGTCTGCTAGATGCAATTTTCCCTCTCAAAATAAGTAGTTCCAAGCTCGGCATAATAAATAGAAGTGTGAGCTGTGAAAGTGATGAGAGCACTGTTGAATTTAATAAGGAGAGTCTTTGCCTGTAAATTTGTTTCTCTCATGGTTTCATTCTTTCACTTATAAATCACAGCATGTTTGTCACATATTCTCTTACTTCAAGCACAAGTAGCTTAGCAAATACTACACGTAACGTGCCTAAGAGCTGCTTGTGGTACGTTCTGCATCTGAGGCTTAACATAAGATATGTCCAAGGAAAAAATGCTTTAGGTTAGACTTAGGGCTAGAAATACAACAGGCTTTCAGTAATGATGTATAATAAGACTTATGCAAACATGATGAGATCTCCGTGGAATTTTGCTCAAACATGTTTCCCTTATGGGAGCATCTTATGGAACCAATTAAGAATAAAATCAAGAGGTTTCTATTGAATTTGTTCCAAACAGCTACTGTATGTAATAAAGAGCAATTGCTCTTTTTTGTAGATTTTTTTTTTTTAATCACCCTTCAGGAAGTTCATGAATAATTATATCTAGTCTAGCAAATCTCAGAGGCTGGTTTTAAAAATCTGTTCAAAAAAATTTCCCAGAGGATTTAATTTCTGTAGGTTTGTTCAATATGCTCATATTCTTTAGGACAGTTATTAATTTCTTTTGTGATACATTTGAGAATTGAGTATTTTCACATCAGCTAGCCAGACCTTGAGGTAAAAGAGCCTTCAAAAATCCTCTTCATGGCTATACTTGAAAAATCCCTTATGCTGGAAACACAAATTGCCTGGGTAATAGTGAATACATTGATTGGCTACTACTTTTCTTAAGTTGCTAAGAATTTTTGGTTTTACTTACCCCTCTTAGTTTTCTGATACAACTCTTGTGGTCTTTGTCTTTTCTCTTACCAGAATTTTGCTCAGTACAGTTCAAATCTGTACACAAGTGACAGAGATTTGCTAATGAGCCCTGTGATGGAAGCTTTGTGTAGTTCAACCTGATTTGATCAGGCTAGTTCAAGTAGCTCACCAAGCACTGTGTTGTGCCTCATGAACATGCCCAGCGAGCTGAGTCCTGGACTGGCTTCCACAGGCCATCGCATGCGGGCAGCAAAATTGTTTTGACTGGTACAGAAGAATTGAATGGTAGTTAATGGCAGCAACCCATTCTAAAGTAGTTTCAGTGGGTAAAGAGGAGCACAGTGCCAGTAGGATGAGTAAGTACCTTATAAAGAATATTTGGGTTTTAAACTACACAGGAAGATGTGACTGTACTATGTCTAACCAGTTCAAATTTGATGATCTTCATGATATAAAAATTTCATTGGGTAAAAGGATTAGAGGGTTTTCTGATGGTTAATCGTCCTTATCCGGAAATTCAGCAGTTGGAAGGAGATGTTTAAGTAGTTGTCACTCCCTGGGGAGGAGCGTTAAGGTCCAATTCAGTCCGAAGTATGACCGAGGACTCCCAAGGACTACTCAGAGGTTCAATTAAGACTCAAATGAGGTCAGCTGTCACTTGTCACCCAATGGCACTTTATTAGTGCTCTTACAACATAGCAAAAAAGAAGGGAAAAGAAGAGGAAAACAAAGTTGGAAAGAAGAAGAGGGATAGATTAGCACCCACACATTCCAACGGCATCCCATTGGCTGGTCTCTCTTGGTGAGAGAAGCTTCTGTCTCTCAGTTCCCGTATCTGTCATTGTGCACATCCCCTCCTCTTCCAGGAGATAGTCAATTACTTCTCAGAACTGCTTTGCATTGCCTTGCTCTCATGTTACATCACTCCTGTGGCTGATGCACATGCCCAGTACCATCACTGATGGGTGTTTCACTGATGTCCAATAGAAATGCTAACGGCCCTGGGTCCTGGCTCGTGCGCAGTTTGATGAGTGGGATGGTGGGTGGATGCTGTTTAGCCAGTTCCCTCTTTCCAAGTACTTTCCAAGGTAGACTGTTGATGGTGTTCCTCTGTGATTAGGGGTTGATGGTGTGCCTCTGTGGTTAATGGTTGTTGGTCTTCTTCTGTGGTTAGCAATGTGGAAACAAAAAACTCCCACACGGTCTCTTTACAAGAAATGTCCTTCCCCTACAGGGGCAACGTTTGGGGCAACTAATCAATGGTGCCTTACACAGAGAAAGGGGGCTTTCCTTTCCATTCTATAGAACTTTCAGTATTTGCATTGCCACAGAGTAACTGGGACCTTGAGCACCCTATATAAAGCTTAGGTAAATGTAGAGTTAACACTGGCAGTCTCAAAAAGGAGCTCAGTGGAAGACAGTAGAAGGAGAGAATTCTGGAATGAGTAACATACTATCATTACAAGACTCAAAAAATGGAGAGTTGAAGTATTCCTGGACTACCTGCCTCACTGATGTACAATGGGCAATATAGGCTATGTCTTTAAAGTATGTACCCACAGAGCATGACTAGAGGTAGAGGGGACATTTATCTAGTGAGAAATGAAGAATTCAAGCCAGCATGATGATAACAAAAGTATGATAGAAGGAAAACAAAATCAATCTCGGGTGCTAGGATTTGGTATGCAATAACAAAGCTGTTTGGAAACTGTACGTACAGAGTATGTCAGAAGATACTGGGCTTTGAGCCATTAGGGGTCAACGGTCCCTCTACAAAAACAATAAAGCAGGAATGCTTTGAGTTAAATATTCTGTTGAAGTAGAACACAAACCTTTCCTTGGCTTGAAGTAAAAGAAAGTTAGATGTAGCTTGAAGAAGACTCAGTGTTTTTCTCACATTTGTGAAAGCTGAGTAATTGGAAGCAGACTTGGCATTTAAATAGCCTCTTCATGGAACTCCTTAAGTCAGTCACAACTCCTGTAAACTAGAGCTGCACAAAATGGATGCGCTTAAACAAGTGTCTGCTGCCTGCCAACCCTAATCAGGCAACATCGGTCAGAGTCTGACACTGCCCAGCACTTGCTACCATACGTACACACCCAGTCCAGGCGTCACTTCCCTCACTGACCCTGCCTTCACATCCTCCTTTTAACCACCTTCTCCCTCTCCCTCCACTCCCTCAGTATCCTGCTGCCTTTCCAGGAACTGCGATACTAAGGGAGGCTGTTCCACTTATCCCACTGGACACGTGACCTCAGAAATAAGGGACTTCAAGGTAACTGGCTATTTTGTAGTAACTTCCACAGAGTGACAGCTTGTTAGCATTGTGCATTCACTCTTAACAGAGACGTAAATCTGACTTCATTTTTAAGGGGGTCTCTCTGTGAATCTATCCCTGATATGAGGACACTCTCCTGCTTTTGTTTAGTTTTCCAGCTAAACTTCCTCTCCATTGTAGAGTATTGTTGAGGACCTGATGAACCAGAGATATCTGTATCAATCTGTAGCCTTTGCTGTGAGATGTGTACTGTCCATGAAGGAACAGGCCAGGCCAACGTACAGTCCGCTCGCTGACCCACAGCTCTGCGATCCCACCCGACAGAGCCCAGCTGGTGGGGCCTGTGGTACAGCACGCCCCACAGATCTCCTCGGGGCTGTCTGCCTGCCCTCAGGCATCTCACTGTGACCGCAGGAGGGTGTGGAATCTTTGGCAGTGGGCAGGTGCTTAAAGCAGACCCATCCAAATGCAAGTACCTCCTTTGCACCTGTAAGTGCAAGGGTTGTTAGAGACACTTTTAACAAGCAGGTTTTATGCTACACACTTGGAAAAAACTTGAGTCTGAGAATGTGTGCATATTTCAGTGCAGTATTCCTTGGCCTTTTGTCTAAGCCTGAAACAAGATAAGTTTTATTTAAAGGGGAAAAAAAGAAAATCAATTCGTGAAGGAATTCTCATTCTGAAAGAGCCAGCTGGTTCTGAGGTGGATGTACAGTGGAAACAAATGTTATTCTCCATCCTGCTGACACTTCTAGGAATAAAAATAGTTGTTCTGTTTGTCCTTCAGCACTTTATTGAACCAAGGCTTCAGAGTCTGATTCACTTCGAATTCATGCTTAATGAAGCATAAGTTGTATTAATAGCAGCTATTAAATCTAGATAGCGTAATAGAAATTTCAGCTCAACACAGAGTCTGACAATGGCTCAAGCAGCAGTGACTGGTGAAGTCCAGTAGTGATGCACTCCACAGATTTCAATTCAGTTCCTAAAGACACTGCCCATGAATCACTGCCCACATAAGCAGAAGGCTGTTTCTGGATAAGAACACCTCTTCACAAGAGCCAAAGGATGTTTCAACAGCGGTGTCGGCGAGGCACAATGCACAAAGACTTTCAGAGGAGCATGCTACAGAATGTGGAAGAACAAATCCCAGCAAGTGTTAGAGGCCAGCTTTGAAAAGCTCAAAGAATATTTTTTAATAGTCAACTCAGCATTTCTGAGGATAATTGAAGGGTTTTGGTATCATGGATACTCCAGGGGCTTTTATTTTTTCTGGGGGGAGAGCAATGCAAAGGCATTTAATGAAAAGCACTCCGAGGTCACTGAGTGGAGATGATCCTTATTTATTATAGACATCACCAATTTAATAAGCTGTGCAAACCACAAGATGAGTGTGAGGAGCATTGTATGGACATACCCAGCCTGGCCCTACACCTAAACCAGCTCAGGCCCACCAGCTTTGACCAGCCTGAATTCTGCGCTCTGCAAACACATCTGCTCTGCTTCTTGGTGGACCAGGGAGTTAGTGCATGGCTTTCATTCGGCAGTGCAGCGGAGGTGTTAAACCTTTTCCAGTCCAGCTGCTTTTGCATCAGGCCATCTTGGGAGCTGCTTCGCCTGTGGTACTGTTTATTCTCCAATAAACTGTGAATAGATAATCCAAGTTGATTGTACTTGTCAAGGCAGAGAGGCTAATGAGTGACTTTCATTTCCATCTCTTCCCTATACCAAAAGATCCAAAATACTTTACAGAGTTAACTAATCAATATATAAAGTACATTACACAAGCAACACATGTATTATTTCATCTAGTTATTGATCTGTGCTTGTTGACTGACTGAGAGCTGTAGTTTAAGGCTAGGTATTTACTGAGAACTCTGGGAAAAGGAAGGAAAGAAGAATAATATATAGACAAAACTTCTACTGATGTATGTAAGCAGAGTTTGATAACTCCAGCTGATACAGAGCCTGGTTTGGATTCTCCAGGTTTTTAATTATCTTGCTTACCCAAGCTGTGAAAAAAACCAAGAGGAAGTGTATTCACAGGTGAAATCTAGATGCTGATGTGAATTCTAGCGTGAGTTCTGTCATGCAGAGAGGTTCATGAGGGATCTCATCAATGTGTATAAATACCTGAAAGGAGAGTATAAATGGGAGAGAGCCTGCCCCTTTGCAGGTTCCCTCTGAGCATCAGGAAACCCTTACTGTGAGGGTCGTTGAACACTGGCACAGGCTGCCCAGAGGCAAGGAGTCTACATCCTTGGTGATATTAAAAAGCCATCTGAATGCAGTTTTGTGCAGCCTGCGCTAGATGTAGGTGACCCTGCTTGAGCAGAAGGGTTGATCAAAGTGACTTCCAGTGGTCCCTTCCAGAATCAATTATTCTGTGATACAGCATTAACACCACCATTACCTACACCAGACCAGGTCAATAGTAAAATGGTTTAGCTTTTAAACTATAGCGTCTTAACAGAGGTAGTAGGTAGCAATCATCATGGGTCTTGAGGAGTCTGTATATCTCATATAAATTTCTAGCTATGCCATGAATCTCCTGGTGCAGTCTGATTGGGGATTTTTAGGCTCCCTTGGATTGTAAATTATTTTACAATAGTGACCAAGACGATTCTCATTCTCCACTGATGCCCATCCCACAACTCTCACTAATGTTCTTGCAGTTAAAATTCCACCTTTTAGAAATCTCAAAAATCTATTTTTTGCTAAAGCAAACTGGTATTTATTTTTTAAAAACAAAACAAAACAAAAAAATCAATGGCGTAAAAAAAAAATCTGTAATGAGAATAGTGCTTTTTCTTAGCACTCCAGTGAGTCTCCTCGGGTTCTCTTTCCTCCTCAAGACTGACTGATTTATTTTTTCTTTCTGCCTCTAATGCACCCTCATCCATCTCCACACTACGACCCTGTATTCACCACTGTTGCCTCTCATGGTCTGGTTCAAGGATTTGTAAGATCTGATTGCTGGTCCTGTACCTTCTTCCACAGCTCATACTGCTGCAAGTGGTGGGATGGCAGTGTTGAGGCTGCTTTAGTGCTCATTCTTTTGTTTCCCTCCAGTATTAGTAGGCTTTCCAAGAAAGAACAGACATCCTGTCAATGTATGTGCCTGAGTATCTCGACAGTGGGTGTGGGTTTCCATCACGCAGGGTTTCTGAAGCACCTGATGAATAAGGCTGATGTTTCTGGATGAGACAGTCAAATAATAGCCAGAATGGTTTTCAGAAGGTGCATGTTCAATGTCTTGTGAGAGGCAACCCACAATAAAGTGCCCCAAAATGCAACCACTTCCAGAATGACTAAGTAGACGTGTTTCAAACTCACCTGGTGACCTGAATCGCCTGTCACCTGAAGACACTAGTTGGGATTAATACTCCTCATGAGAATTATTCCACTTAGAATGGAGGTATTTACAAAATCTTACAGTAAATATCTGCGTCTTCACTGAAAATCAAGTAAAATAACTCGTGAGTTACTCTAGAGTTTTGATACAGCAGAAATAAAATTGATGCTTCCTGCTTTAATAGGCTTTGCCTCAACAACTGTTTTGGTTGAGTGCCTCAGCTTTGCCTTGGCATTTCTATAAGCAGCAGAGGGCTAATATTCTGCATCAATACTCTAGTCTCTGAACTACCTCTCTTACTCATTATTCTAAATGGGAGTTAAACCAGCTATTAGGGACAAATAGCATTTATTCATTGCAAAAAGAAACCTAAAGATGACAATGCTGCCATTAAACTGGAGAATTATATGGGATACAGCCTTTGAACTCAAACTTCAGGAATTTCTACACTACTTTTCCACTTTCAGGTCTCTCACCAGCTATATGGTTATTGTTGTCTTCTAAGCATATGTATAATGGGAATGCAATGCTGATGGCTGGCAGTTTTAGTCTTAGATGGAAGCTTTTACATTTTAACTGTTTCTCGGAGTATTGTAGGTCTAATTTAAAAAAGACAAGCAAACTGACGCATTCTGCTTATCACTGACATGAGGCCTTGTTACAGTGAAAGCAGTCATCAGCATTTAGGTTTTACATTTTAGGACATAATGTGCTAGCTGAAGCAGCTATCAGAACTGTGCCCTTCAGAATTCCTCCTTGCTCTTCTGCCTGCACCTCGCTGCTTGTTACTCTCTTTGATTTTGTTGTATCAGGAAACCTCTCCCACCAATATTATATTCTTTTAAATTCTTGCTCGTGTAAAGCTGACATCTCCGGGATATATTGTGGAATTTAGGACCATAAGGTTAACTACCTTTTTGCCATAGATAATAAGACAGAAAGTATTTCCAATTTGTTGAGTATTTTTTGAAAGTTTGTATCTCTTCATATGAAGGAAGCTGTTTCATCGACTCAGATGCTTTATTAATATTCATGTTAATATTCAAGAAGTGTAGAGCAGTTTATTCTAACTAATTTCTACAGGTCTTCTAGACCACTGTGGATATGGTCCCAACGTTTATGAAATCAGAAATTTCTATAGCCTAAAATAATCAATTTTGATATATATTAAACTTTCCCTAATATGTCCCATTGTGACTTTCTATCTTCTCATGCTTTCCCTGGCTGTAACTTTGATCTGTTGCCTCTTGTCTTTTCTGCTGTGTCTCCAAGAAAGGCCTGGTCATTATGTAGCTGAGAACACCAGTTAGATCCTTTCTCAATTTCTCCAGGCTCAGCAAATTCAGGTTTCAGCTCCTCTTCATCTGGTGGGCCTCCACTGGATTATCCATTTTGTTAGTGTCTCATATTGGGGGACCCAACATTTTGGACAGGGCTTTGCTAATACCAGATACAAGGAATGTTCCTGCTCATTGGCAAGGGCAGGTTGCTAACAAACAGTTCAGGTGAGATGGAATATAAATGAGGCATACAAGGTAGATGTTTGGAGTTGTTTTTTTTTTCTAAGCCAGATAAAAATATCTGTTAAAACCTCTTAAGCTAATGTAAATGCATTTAGCTTCAAATACAGCTATTTAGGTTTTTTTGTGAATGCAAAAATTGTACACAAGCACAAAAGAGAAGGCATAAATTCTTTCATAGTCTATTTAAGGCCAATCTTCAAACCTGGAAACAATCACCCAGATATATATTTCTCCTCTTATGTATGAAATGAATTTTATTATGCAGCCTAAATAGCAACAGGTCAATAAGATCCTAAGAATTACTGTCTGTCATCTGTTTATACATATTTAATTTGCTCTGAATGAGTCCTTATATATCTTGACTTGGAGAAAGGTTGTGTTTAGAAAGAGGTCCTTTAGTCTATTGCACATATTTACAGATAAGTATGACACTGTTTTGTGGTATTTTACATATACTTGACCTTTATATACGCAGACATTTTTTGATGCATATCCTAATTGTGCTGGCAAAGCTATTTTCAAATATAGACTGTATACACTATATTTAATACCATTTGTAGAAATGTATTTGCAAGCTCTTTGCATTGAGGGAGAGTTCAGGAGGTTTTATTTTATTTTAACAGCCTATTAGGGGCCTTCCGGGCTCTCTGTAACAGGAGAAACTGCCTTTATCATTTGTTATTGAGGTATTGTGTAATTTTAGTCTTGTGGAAGAATGTCAAGCTCTTCATGTTTTAAATTGTTCATGAAAATCATCATTTCTAACCTAGGCCTTCTAGAACTGGTGAGAAAGCCAGCTGCCAGCTAGGTGAGGTTAATCTCATGCTAAGCAGCCAGAATAGGGGAGGCTTCGTGAGGTCCCTTCCACTTCTACACACTTCAGTTGAAGACGTGCAGCCTTCCCAGTACTGCTGCCGAGGTAGAGCAAGGCTGGCAGGCTGCAGTCAGAGGGATCACTACAGCTGCAGTGACTGGATCCACTCTGGATGTGGGACACAGGAAACAGGGACTTCTGCTTGAAATCTGTAACCCTATAACCTGGCTCTAGACAGAGCAGAGGGCAAAAAGGAGGGAGTCTGGTGGATTCCTGTGTGTGATGAGATCACATGCATCATGTGTGCTAAAGTAATTCATAGACAGATGACACAAAAGAATGTTTTTCCCTTTGTACTGTTGTCATGATTTCTGGGCAGTATAATGCTATACCTCACATAGCGTATACACGGTGCAGTCAACTTTCTCTTGAAACTTTGATCATCTTTTATCAGACCAAAATGAAGTCGGAAAATAGATGGCTGCTCTTCAAAAGGGTCCCTCTCCCTTGCTTCCCTTTCCAAAGTCTCAGCAGAAAGATGAAAAATCATGCAGAGGCTTTAAACCTTTATGGAGTCTTTTGACACGTGGCACGTTCCTCCCTAGGAATTAGCAAAAGAGCTGGCAGGTAGAGAGACTAGAGAGTTAACCTTTGGCACCAGAGGTGTTAGTGTGTAAGGGTTATTGTTCAGGAAATGAGAACATCCCAATAATTGCTGAAATAAAGATTACAGAACATTACCTTTTATGTGAAATTCTAAAATTATATTTATTGGCCAATTCACGGAAAGTGCTGTAGTGACCACAAAAATGCATCCAGTTTTATACATGTACAGCTGTACAGGCCAAGTTTTTAAATAACAGATTTATATCCATTATGCATTTTATCAATCCTGTGGGAAACATACGGATATTAACAAGGTTGAATTCATAAATGACCGTGCAAATTACCGTGGCTTTTATGAACTATAGCATTATGCCATGGAAGGGGTTCTGTACAACTTATTCCCCCTGTACATAACGTTGGGTTTTATGTACTAGATGTCAAAATTTACTATATGTTTTCATAAGGGAAAAGTTGTGTGGCGCTTATTTTTTTGTTAAGTCAAATTTGCATCAGTGTTCCAGAAACAATTTTCATTTCATATTATCCTTTTTAAGAGTATATGGTAATATAATTCATAGTGCTGCATAAATTTTATAGATTCACACTTTCATAAGTGCATTTAGCATCTGCAACAAGACATTTCAAGATGTCTTTTTTTTTGTCCTTTTTTTAAAATTTTTATTAATAGAAGTGGCCACAACTGCACAGAGCTTGGCCTGACCAGAAAGAATCCCAAGCTACAAAACATATGTTGCCAACTGCAGTTACTGCTCCTTGACAAGAACGAATGCACCGACATGGACGTGAATCTGGGAAATGATGAACTGTGTGGGAAATGTTCTACATTCCTTCAGGCAGGTGAAGCATCACTTTTACTATCAAGCTATGACAAAATATGAAATAGAATTGCCCCAGCTAATTAGCACTTAAAGCTGTTACATTCAACACAATGAGATTATTTTTCAGCTCTTCAAAATCCTGCATTGTGAGTAACAGTTATTTCTTAACTATGTGTTTAACTAGAAACAACCCCTCCCACCACTCCAGCAATAACCAGGGTGAATGGCTGAGCCCTGCTCTGCTCCTCATCACAATTTAAGTTGTATTTTACAGTTCTTTGCTCAGGAATTCCTCTTTTTATGCTCTCCCTTTGCATTGAAACCTTATCTTACAAGGCCTAATCATCTCACCACCTATAGTACTAAACAAGTTACTCTTCATGCAAATATTAACTTAGTCTGCAGGCAATGGCTGGTTTTGGAAAGGTGGGCAGGAAGCTATAATGACACAAAGCTGTTCAGAAACTTGAACAGTATTTACATTTGCTTTTCTCATCCACTATATGACCCAATGCCAAGATAGTCATCCTTTTTTTTTTTATAACGTGACCTAAAACCACTGATGGCAATTTGTCATTCCCTGCAATATTGTTTGTACAATGCCTGTTGACACATGGTAAGGACAGAGATGTACCGATGGAAGTGTATGGTACCCTTAAGTCATCACTGGAAAGCTTAGTGTTCCTGCTCTCCTTTTTCCACCAGTTCTTTTAGAGCAAAGGAGGAAGACTCTTCTATTTCACTGAGGTGCTAGAGATGCTTTGTACCTTTGACCACAGGGATTTTAGTTTTGATTTGGCTTTTAGGTACAGAAGGTTGGTGAAGAAGGAGGAAAGATAATTAAAAGACCCAAGTGTGTACATCCTTCCTGTTTGTCTGTACAATCAGAGGTTGCTGGAGGCATGCATGGAAAACTATCCATGGTGCCAGTCAGAGACCGTAAATGCATCGCAGATTTGCGAGGTCATGTCGGGCAGAGCAGCACTTAGACAAGCTGGCACGTTTCTGTTTCTTTGCAGCGGGTAACGTGGCTAGAAAACGTGTGTACTTGTTTTAGAAAGTAGCTGCATTCTACCAGTGAGAGTTGAGGAGAAACAGAGTGTATTAATCTGTCGTAAAGGAATGTGTTGGCAATAGTTCCTGTTTAGTGTAGGGACCATTAAAAGCAGGGGCACGTGAATGACAATGTCCGTTTTCAACTTAATGATGACAATCTACCCTTTAACAAATTATTACTTTGTATTATTGTTTGGTTGACTCCAATGTTTATTGGTCAGCTTTGTGAAATACTGACATAAAAGACACTGCCAAATTCATATTGTATAACTTAGACACAGATTACAGCAAAGAGGGGTTTTTATCTTTTTTTTTTAAAAATCAAATTTATTGTTTAACCTTTGACAACCTATGCAGCGACACACAGCAACACAGAGCACTTTAACAGTGAACTGACTGTGACTAATTGAAGGAAATACTAGGGGTTTAAGTTTGTGTATTAATGACATTTCATAAAAAGGTAAGAAATGTGAGACCGAAGGGCTGAACTGCTGGGAGGAGGGATTCATAGCCTCCCTAATAAATGACCAAAGGCAACGAACTTGATAACTACCTAAAAATATTCAAAGGATATAAATCATGGTTAGAGGAATTATTTAGGGTGGTGCAAAAGGGTATAACTGGGACTAATGAGATAAAAATTACGAAAAGGATTATTTAAATTCATTACCAGGACAAGTTTTCTAATGGTGCATTCTAATAGACTCTAGAATAATCTCCCAGGGGAAGCAGTAGAAGTCGCAGGCTTAGAAACATTTAAGTAGGTTGAAACACTCTCACCCCCACCCCTAACACTAGAAAATATATTCTAGGGAACAATTCTGCATTGTTAGCATAATACTCTACCTGTACTACTTTTCATCTACTCATCTTTATTTCTAGGATTTAATGAGTCTACCAGCAACTTCCAGACACATTGAAATCTAGATGAAACAGCTATTAGGATTCCTACCCATAGTGTGTCTTACTCTGCAAAGCAATAACCCACGCTGGGGTGTCTGCCCATCCCTCTTGTGATGACCCTTTGCCCAGAGCTGCCTGTTAACCACAAGTAAGTATTGACTCGAGTCTGGTGGTGCAGTACTTACAACAGAGTATTATTTTGAGATGTACTTCACATTTTTTGATTCAGTTTGTGGAGGATCTAACAATAAACATGCTACCGGTTGATTCTGAGAATGGATATAAAAGCTTCAGCTCTCACAGTTGTCCAGGTATAATCATTATACTTGACAATTTTCTTACATCTCTTCTGTATTTTCAAAAATCAAGATTCCTAACTATGGCATCACCTAGGAAATTGAATCATTGCAAAATTTTACTTAAGAGCCTTTGCAATATGGAGTACAGTTTTCCCTGGGTGTTCCCTATTCCTCATCCAATTTACTTACAGAGTATGTTAGATGTAGGGAAAAAAAAAAATCTATCAAACTAATCAACACAGTTGTCTGTGTGCAAAAGTTCTGTTTCTTACTGCAAATAAAAATGTGTGGTAACTGTACCATTAATTTGAGTCACTACGGACAAAACAGTTTGGCCCAAATCACCAGGGGCCAACCTTGGCCATGAAGCATTTCCTACTGAATGTAGACGCAGTGTAGCAACAGCCATCATGGCCTTGCTCCCTTCCCAGCTCTGCTGGAGGTGATGTAACTGTAGAGCAGCAGCTACAGACAGCAGCTCCCACGCTACATAAGGTTCTAGTTCATTACCACAACCACCACCTCCAGGTGCTTGAATTGGGTGATGGGGTTTTGTGTGTACATGGACACAGAGCCCCCTGTGCGTGCATAGCCACACGGGCATCTCGGAACCCTTCAACATCCTAGACTGGTTTTCAGGTGGATTCTTACAGCTGTCAGCTCTGGACATGGAAAGAGCACGTTTCCATTTTCTTACTGTTTGGCATTCAAGCTTTTAATCTCTCTTGTTTCTAGACGATTAAAGTCCTTTCTTTTTTCACATCAACTGGAAATCTTAACATTTTCTGTTATTCATTTATTATTCTCTTCTACCTCCCTGATCACTCTTCCTTAAATGATAATTCATTTCTCTAGAAGAACTGACTGCAGTTGATCCATTGCACATCCCAAAGAGCATGCCGTGTTAGAACAGCCATCCACCTTCTCTGCACATTAAGCAGATTGGAGACAAGAATTTGTTGCCAGTTTCAGTATTGGGTTGAAATGTCATTGCAAGCACAGGCTTGGTCAGGGTTCTCTGATCAAGTGTTGTGTATCTATTCACATATTTAAGGGAGGCAGGAGTAGAAAGAAAAAAAAAAAGACATTGCAATTTCAACCATTTGTTTTTCTTTTCCTTAGGATACCCTGAAAACGTCAGCCAAAAAAATATGGATTTAACTGCCTAAAGGAATCTGAAAGACCTTTATATCCAGTTGGGAAGTGAATGCCTCCGAAAAGCCAAAACTGTATCTAGATTTATACGGGAAGAGTAGGTAAGGCAGTAGAAAGGCCTTTTACTCCCATGAAATTTTCAGAGTTTCTGAAGTATGAGGCTAGGCTATGATTGTAAAACCTTTGTCCCCCGTTTGGAGACAGCGTCTCTTTGCATTTGGCAGGCTCTGTGCACCTTGTCGAGCGAAAGCTGCACTTTATTACACTCTTTATCGTACAATGTACTTAGCCGGGGAAAAAAATTCTTCTGCTTCTTAGTTCTCAGCACAGGCATAAATACTGACAAGACACAGCCCGGTAGCTTCGGCAGCTGCTGAATTCCCAATTTCCACGCGAGTTAGAATTGAAACTAGGAATGAGGGCTTTTTCTGAACTCTGTTTTAAATGTTTGTAATGTGTCACACGATTGTGAGTGTTCTTTCATAGGCAAGCACTGATGAAACAAGAGCACAAGGTTCTTGGCTGTACCCATGGTGTCATTCATTTTGCGGGTGTATACGGTTGGTGTTCCACAGGGGAGGGCTGTAAGGAGAGCTGCGAGGGAATTACTGAATTGTAACACACCCAGCTCTTTGACAGTGCTTTTTATCTCCAGGGCTCACAGTGCTTTGCTAAGGATGGCAGTAGCATTATTCCTATTTACAAGCAGAGAAATGGAAATGGTAACTAGCGAACCACTGTCGATATCTACTCAAAAGGCAGCAAAACGTCTCCAGGGGAAAAGGGCACCTGCTCTGGTAACTGCCTTTTCATCAGCAGCAACCACGTTGTGACCATGCAACACCTTCTGGATTCATTCTCTTTTGTTAAGCTTCAATAATGGGGGTTAGAATTGTTTATTATATTAAAAACCATTTGTTAGGCAGAGGTTTATGAAATAACAGCTCTTGCTCCCCTTCCAGTTTTGCTCCGTTTGAGCATTGTGAATTTTTAGTTACTGCTCATGTCTTCTTTAGAATGAAAAAAACCAAACCCTGAAACCACATAGGAGGCTTGTACCTTTTTGTCCATACAAAGGTAATGAACCTTCGGAGAGATCACTGGGGTAATTTTCCTGATAGATTTAGCAGAAATACTTCTTGAGGCTGGGTGTGTTAACAGAGTATGTGTTCTATCTGCTGTAGCTTTAGTGGTCATCCTTCAAATCTGTCTGTCTTGTCCATGCTAATAAAAAAAGGCATCTGGATTCCAGGAGAGACTAACCAGGAAAAAAAAAAAGAAAGGTGAGGCTGCTGCACATCCATGTTTCCCCAAATAGTTCTACTTCTTTGTTCCATAATTTTATCAGGGCAGAGCTCCTTGGACACTTCTCTGTGATTTCCAGCTAGCCAGCAAGATGATCCTAAAAATAAACCCATTAAATTGGCCCATTTTGAAGGGAGTAGATGCTATATTTTTGTTTCCAGCATTTCCAGAGCCTGAGAGCAATTCTAGATGTGCTGCCTCACTCCATACACCCTCATCAAAAACTCTGGATGAAACAAGAGGTGTATTTCCAATAGAGCTAATATATATTTTTTTATATAT